>VZRW01011499.1:245279-458801 GCA_013398125.1 Aegotheles bennettii | reverse complement strand
CCGGCGCGGCGGTGCTGGCGGGTCCCTCCCGGTCCCTGGGGAGGCTGCGGGGCCGCGGCTGCCCGCAGGCCGTGCCTGGCTGCTCGGCACCAGCATCGCACCCGTTCTCCTGGAGCCGTTCCTGTCCCGGACCGTGCCCCCGGCCAGGCCTCGCTTCCTGCTGGGGCTTTCATGGAAAAGCTGCATCCCTCAGGCCTTCGCCTTCACGCGCTCTGCCCGTGCCCTGGCACGCGACCGGCGCACGCTGGCAGCGGTTCCTGTGCTGCCCCTGGACACTTTTGGTCTGGGGTTTTTTTTTGTGACACCCTCCCTGGCCCGGGCAGCCCCAGGCCCCGCTGCGTGCCTGGCCTGGCAGCCCTGTGCCTCAGTTCTGGGTGTCTGGAGTGTTGCAGCACGTTCTTGTTCTGTATCTGAGCTGGCAATGTTTCTTCTCTCAGTCTTCAGTGCCTCCGTGACATTTTGAGCTACTCATTTCCATTGCCTTTGGCTCTTGGCACTTGACACGAGTACTCCCTCCCTGGTTTTTCAATATTCTGTTTGGGATATCATTGTCTTTTTGTTTTTCTTCTTTTTTATTTCTTCCCGAGAATGTCCTGCTCAGAGACAAAGGGAGGCCCCTCAGCACCTTGAGGCCATGTCAATATGGTTGAAGCGAGCCTTTGTGTATTTTTACTACATGGTATAAAGAGGCCTGATGAGCAGTATTTAAAAATCTATAAAAAGCTGCCATTTAGGCACAGGGCAGTGTAAAAATGGGCATTTCACATGTAATTCATTGTCAAACATTTGAGTGGCATAGGCCACATTTTTAAAGACACCAAAGACTATGCTAGTAGAGAGTGTTGCTCCAGCAGGTTTTATCCATCTGTAACAGGCATGGATTTTACACGGTTAAGGTGGTGCTTCAGAATATTTCAGCTTTGCCCATTATCTTGGTCTTAAAAGGATCACTTCCATAAAACTCTTTGTATACTACTCATATGCCCATTTCAGTGAGATCTCTACACTCTGTGCTCTTAAAATTTTCAATTTAGGCAAGCCCATTTTCACTCCATATGTTACAAGTGTTTCTTTTACAGATCCCTGCAGACAGTTACATGATGCTTCCTTTATATCTCTAGGAAAAAACAAAACTATTGCTCAGATTCCATTCTCAGTTCTCTTTAGATCCCACTAGACTCTAGGTGTGTGTCTAAGACACATCTCCCACCTCACCTCCGGTCATTTCTGTGGAACAGTCCCAGAAGTGAATTAGCCAGGTTTTTTTATTTGAGGCTTTTCCCTGTGTAAGTATGATAGATCACAGCCAGCCATTGCATTCCCTTCCATGTTTCTGTATGCCAAAGGCAAAGCTCGGCTGGCAGAAGGGGCAATGAGTCCCCAAAACACGCTGCTGGCTAATTTAATCTGGGTAGGTTGTATTCGTCTTCACCAGCAGATTAAACTAGCGCTGCTGATTTTGGCTGATACAAATCATGCCACGTTTGAATGTTTTTCTATTGGCAAATAGACCGCCGGTGTTAATTTCGATTCTCCTCTGCACCACAAGAAACAGGTGGGGTGGCATCATGTTCAGCCAGCTCAGTTATTTGCAACAAGACCCGTGGCCTTACAGATCACCAATGTTACACCTAATCTTTTGGGGAGAATTACTGTTCCAGATCATCCCATTTCAAGGAAAACTTCACTGGGATTTGCAAGCAAAGAAGGACAGTGGTCCCATTAAAGTACAAAATGGTATTTTGCTTAGGATTCAGATTTGTCCCATTTCCTTTTCAGGGCACAATCAAATTCTCAATAAGATTTTATAGTTTACAAAGTTGACACTTTTAAACAAAGATATATTTCTAAATGACTTTTTAAAACTACTCCTCACAACCTTGTCCCTGTATAAGAAAATAAAGCTTTGAGAATGTAATGGAGCACCGCCACAGCATGGTTTTCAAAACTGCTTTGCAGAAGTATTTCCTTACAAGCACAATGGTTATATGCATATATTGCCTGGGTGGAAACTGTTTTCTGGATTGTCCTGACTGATATTCAAGAAAATACAAAACTAAAATCCTGATACCCATGAAAGTAAAAAGGTATTTTGCAACAGACTTTTAACAAAACCAGCATTTTTCTCTGGGCATTTTAACAGATTAGAAGGATACAGCAAAGAGCAAGAGCGTGGATGCGTTACCACAGAACATACAGGCAAGCATACAGGTGACTCATATTTGTTCATAAAAGATCAGTAGCAGAAAGGGAAAAATGTTTTGCAGATCAATATAAAGAGAGAAGAGTACACAGGGAAGCGTGGCTACCTGGCAGGAGCCAAGGTCTTTGCAGCAAGGGCTCTCAGGCTGTGGCCCTGCTGAGGCCACAGAACCACGTAACCTGACAGGATTTTCAGCGATGGATGGGACAATAAAAGTACATCGTGGCCCATTAGAAGGTCTGAAAGCTGTTAAGGGTCTGTTGGCAAAATGACAGGAATCACCAACCTCAGAACTTGAATTTTCCTTTCCAAAATAAACATGAAACTTTCTATATAAGGAGAATCTGATAAGCAGTTTTAGTTAATAATAGAAACTCCAAATTTAAGTTAATGAACAATCTGGAGCATGAAAATTATCTTCCGCTTACATGTAATAGTTAATCATTCTCTTATCTCCTCAGTTTCAGTGTCCATGTAGCGTTAGACTTGGATTTGGACTGCTGCTTTAAAATAAGCAGTTGTTGATTCTTTAATAAATATTTTGATTTAAAAAGTGCGAGTAAAATCTGAATTATGTCAAAATACTCCAAGATTTCTCACTCCCACACGTTGGTATACGAGTACATTTATGAACATCATATTAAAACATCTGGATTCAGCAGTCATGAAGTTTAATTAAAAATGTAGTTTTGTCATTTTTTAATATTTTTATTAGGTTCTTATCAATTACTACTCTTGGTAGCAAACGCGGTTTTAACATTTTGATGTATATTTGCAAAGCAAACAACTCCGGCTGAAATGTTTGGAGTCAAGGCAACGGATCTGAGTATCTGACCCAAATTTTGATGTAGAAAAATCAAAATATCAAAAATTAGAAACTATAACATGAAATAAGAGTCTCAAAGATATACGGAGTAGTCATTTTTGCTCACAAGACATCTATAGTAAAGAACAGTGATTTACTTTTGCACCAAAATGGATTAGCATAATACACATAGTAACTCAGTACACTTCGGCTGAGTGGGACTGTAGTGAACAAATACAAGGTGGTAACTGCTTAAACCACAACAGCTGTTTTTCAAGTAAATATCTGTTTATCCTACAGTCATTTTTAGACAAGCTGAAAACAGAAACAAGATATTCTAGGCATGTGTTGTAACTACAAGATATCAGTGTTTAGACAAAGAACAGCATGTACTGATTTTTTAAAAATCTTTTTAGTTATGTATTTTAAAATATTTATTTGCAAGAATGGACCATCTAACCTTTCTTTTCTTAAGCAATTTTCAATAGATTGCATTGCCAAAAATTGAATTTCATGGGACTTCTCAAACTGAGCCACCTGTGCAAACACACAACGACTGTAATTCTATCACTTATTTATTTTAGATGTTTATATATCATCATCACATAGGCTCCTAGGTACCTTGAAGCAGTGAAAGCTGCCTTCTGGCAATTAACCAAATTAACGACCCCTCTCCTCACTTCACTAATTATTTCATCATGAAGAAATCAACAGGAATTGTGGGTACTCAGAGGGCCCAATTTTTCCATGCTAAGGGTTGATAAGTCACAGCCAGGATCAACATCCATGTCCTCTTATGAAAACAGGTTGATAAATGTTGTTTTCAAAGGAAGATATAAATGCAAAGAAAACAGACTTGGAAAGATTTTAGAAAAAAAATCCAGAAGTAATACAAATGTTTATGTGAAATAAACAAAGCAATTTGGTAATAATATATTTTCTTAAACTTTTTTTACCCTTGGTTGTAGTACAGAAGCTGCATTTCATATAAGAAAGTGAAATAGAAATTTGCTAGAAACTAATTAAAATCAAAACCCAAAATAATTTGCAGCCTAAAAAGTGTACAAAGAAAAATGGACCAAGAATCACACATTCTAATTGTTGATAAATACAGCTAATGTTAAAAATGTTACATTTTAATAACGAAATAGATAAAAAATAACCTAATAAAAGAAGCATTGTAACAGCCAGGTTTTTTATTTAATTATGTCTTGAAAGCAGTATGAAATCAACTTCAAGTAAGTAGCATGAGGGACCTGTATTCCCTCTTTGAATGAAACTAGAAACAGTCTAGCTGTCAAATGTTGTTTTACACTTGAATTCCGACTATTAGCAATAATCATGAACTGGGGTAAATATTTTTTTTTAGTAGTAACCAAAATGAACTGAGCACTTTCTGGCTTGGGCAAATGTAACTGAAGGAAAGCAGCCACCATGGGGCACCATGCGACAGGTTATAAGGGTGAACATGAAGGTAGGGCCATGTTCATGGCTAAAGGATACTGAAGCTCAGTAAAAATGACATTTCTGAACGTAAAGCCAATAAACCGTTCTCTGAAATGTCATTAATACCATTAGCCCCATCTTTGCTGATCCTGTAGAGTTCTTTCTGAGCTGTCATAACTCCATGCACAGCCAATTTACATCAATAGGTATACGGAGTAATTAGGCAGCAGAGTATGTACAATCATTAGACATACTCAGCCAACTGGAAATTGTTTGTGGAAAAAAGTGTCGTTTAAATATTAGACAACAGTGTTTATGATATCACATGCCACATATTTCTATACACTGATACTAACGAAAAATAAGGTGTTCTTCATTTATACTACTACTCAAATGAAATTTTTCATGAGCAAATTTAGGAAAACTTCTTGGGGTTTGACGTTATCTGAGGACAACACTAGACAATGGGTTCACTGGGCTGGATTGTGGCACTATGTTCTACATAAGTCATAACCAAGTTGTTGTGCTTTCTTTACTTTCTTTCTTGATTATAAATGTGCACGGCTTTTCAGCTGTGGGGTTTAGTTCATCTGCCAAACATACTTCTAATTCATATCTGTACCCCACTCCTGTCTTTCTAAATTATATACTCACATGTCTGATGTCCCTTCCTGCACCCTTATCAATGAAGACTTTGCATTTGGCTTTCTAGGAATGATCCCAGAGCAAAAGGCATTTCCTGGATTCAGAACAAGGCGATAGAGACTTTTATAACAGGTGTTTCTCCCTTGTCATTATAAGGTGAACATAGCTGGAAAAGCCCCTGTACCATACTCTACTCGTGGTTTCTGCTACATGGGACCATTCAAAGTTGACGAAAGTTTAGTGACCTTACACTGAAAAACACCACTGATGGCCCTGATGCAGAACTCGGGGGATACTGAAGGCAAACTTTCAGTTAGGTTCTTTCCAATTGGCATTCAATGTTTTTCAGCACTGAATTTGTTTAATCCATCTTTCTGGTTAAAAAAAAACTTAGCAGGAGCGCACCAATTCTTGTGAAAGTTTTTTCATTTCAACTCTTAAATGCTAACACCCCTGCCATGTTAGATAATGTGTCATACATTATCTCTGAAAAGAGCTAGAAAATTACTGCATTTCAAATTAAATTGGTCAACATCAATTATCTGACATCCTGTCTAAATGCTAGCCAAATCTAGCATTCCATATAATGATCCCAGTACAAAACCTAATAACTTAAGAACGTAGTTTTGGAAAACAATGAACTGTGGAGACTGTGAGCTAAATGTCATGTAGAGGAATATAGACAACTTTGCTTTCTCTTTTGACTTGGTATTTTATTATGAACTAACCAAAGCATTAATTGTGTATGTTATACCAATACTGCACAATACCATGACTTAGCAGTAAGCAAACTACACTTGTCAGAGTAATGAGGATAACTGCAATAGCAAACAATTCCCCTTGCATGAAACTGTACGTCTTTGTGCTAGTTTGGTGTCTGCACACATCTCTGGAATACTATCCTGTGACCTCTTATGTAAACTCATTTTAGGATTTTGAAGTGAAGATATATTTTGATCACTGCAGCTGTTGTAAAGAGAAAATATTTTCACTCCATAAGTGTTAATCTGATATCCATAAGTATATATGAATGCATGCATGTTTTATTGTGGTGGCCAAGAGCAAAGCAAATATAAGATCTCTTTTCCAAGAAAGAAAAGGTATTTTTTTCCTTATAATCATCATCCATGTCATTGCTGGTTAAAACGGCTATTTAGTGAAATTGTACATGGGGTGTACACATCAAATTCCATCACCATATCCCAGAAACCTTTAAAAAAATTTCACTTTTTCTTTCCTCAGGAAGTTCTTATTTAGAGTGACTACAGTACAGTCTGTGAGCATTTGGCCATTAAACTGTGCCAGTTTGTACTTTATATCATGAATTACTTGCTTCACATCCTCTCTCCTTGTGTCCTAGAAAGGTGCATTGGAGTGCATGGATATCATAGGAATACTTCCTCTCATTGAATTACTGATGGGATCAGCAGAGCTGGAATTGGATATCACAAACATGAGGTACTTGTTCAATCATGGTTTACTGCCTCACATCTCAAAAGCAGTGAAAGTAGTAAAAGCAAATTAAACACATTAAAGCAAATTAAACACATTATATGGAAAGTGATATTTAACTGGGTCTCATCCATTCATAGAACTTTCTAGAGATTTAGATACTCCCAGGGATTCAATGCAGCTTTGTTAACTATTGTTCTTAAGGAAAACTAGTTACTGTCACCATTGGTAGGTAAGAGTTATCCTGCCTTCTCATTCCCTTCAAACACAAACTAAAAGACAAACTCAAAACCACCTCCATTCTCAGTTTATTTTATTTTTTACTTAACTCAGGAATTATTTGTTAGAGGGAAACATGCTCTTCAGATATGTTTGTTCTGCTATTAATTTGAAATTCATTTCCTGGCATAGATCCTTTCTTTGCATCTTGCTTACATATTGGTCTCTTCTCTTTTTCTTCACAACTTAGATCAGAGCTACACAAATCAGACCTGGTCCTCATAAAGATGCTGCTGTGAAATACCCCTGACTGCAAAGACCAGAACAAGAGCATAGATGCACACACTTATATTACTTTGCTCAGCTAAATATTGATGATTGGACCAATTCCAATCTGCTTAGAAACCACATGGAAATAAATCTTTAATTTGTATGCATACTGAGCATAGGGAAGTTCACTATCAGAAGAAGTGGTCAGGTCCTGTTATATGACTTGAGCAAACTTAGGGGGATTCCTGGATTTTTCTGAAAACTCAAGTGGTCTCCATTTAGCTCTGACAGCTCAAGCAGTTTATAATCCACTCCACGGGACTCTGAACTAAAACCACTTAAAACCTAACAGAAGAACTGCTACTCTTCTCTGTTTACTACAAACCCCATGGCTGACCTGTGGTTGTAGTTTTGACAGTCTGCTTGTACCATTATCATCCAAGAAGTAAATAATAATCCTCACCTTTATGTAAACTCTAAGAGCTTCCCACGCTTCAGCTTCTGTGGGATGAAAAGGCATTAATGTCAGAGAATAATTGGATTTTACCCCTTGCCAGTTCTCAGAAAGCTGGGCAGAACATAAGGGAGATCTTAAGCCTCCATCCAGCAGTTCCTTCACTGGGATAAATAGTCTTTCATCTTGTTAACCTTCTTTCATAGTGATCTAGTTACATAAACTTTGCTGCACTTATATACATGTTATCTGTATTCAGTAAAGGCTTCAACAGGTGAATGTTAATGAATGCAACTGAAGCTCTCATACTGTCTGTTTTGAGTTTATGAGTCTGAAATGTCACTTTGAATCAGACCAATATGGTGTGAATAATTTTCTAAAATGGCTGTTTTCAATAACTATTTAGAACAGAGAAGGAACCATGGATGAAAATTTGATCTCATAAATCTGGAACTGTTGCTTACACCAACAGAATTACCACAGGTAACATTAGTCCCATGTTTTCCTGAGAGGAGTAATTGAGTCTTTTCTTAAAGCAATGGAGCATAAAGTATTTAGGAACTTTGATTAGTTAATCAGATCAACAATTCTACCTGATTTAATAGGAGTATATTCATACAACACATTGTATGACAACAACAAGCAAAATGATTCAACAAGCCACACACCCTATTAACTCCACAAACAGCATATACACTCGTCCAGTTAAATCAAATCTGGTAGCTACAAATGCATCACTATAAAAAACTTCATCTCTCCTCCCCAGTCATTACCTGGGGAAGGAACAGCTACAAACTTCTGTATAGTTTTTCTCCTGTTAGTATGACTGTACTAGAAAATCAGGCTGAACACATCCCAAGGTGCATCAATGCTCAGAGTTTCTTTTTATCTACAGCCTTTTGCTGATTTGTTGGTATTTGGGTCCATTAATCAAAAAAAGTGAATGGCAATATCAGTCCCAGTGATCACAGCAAAAGGGTCAACAAATAGTCTTTACTGCACGGTTGCTCAGATTTATCAGAAATTGTTTGTTTTGCTGATTTCAAAATGTTCTGTTTGAAACATTTCAGATGTGAGACTTTCCTACCTAGTTTTATTCCTGCCTGCATTCCTGGCAGACTGCCCTTCTGATCAGATTTATGACTTCTGGACCAAGACCAAATTTAGAAAAAAATAGATTTATTTTTCTGCTATAGAGAAAAGGGACCAGTGAAGGGATACAAAGAGATAGGTGATGTGCCCAGTGTGAGAATACAGCAAAATTGATGGTTTTGGTGACATTTTGAGTAAGGCAATATTGCATTTTTCAGTGTCAAGAGAGAGGGATTTGCAGCAATTGAAATTATCAAAGCCTGCATAAATTTTGTTTGAAGATAGATAAAGAAGACCACAGCTTTTAAATTTTATTCAAAAGCACATGTCAAGATCCAGATACAGTGGAAGGGTTGACCTAGGAAAAAGACCAAACTGAATGTGAATCCCAGGGTGTGGGCTAGATATAACAGTGGCATCATTCACAGTGCCTAAGAAAGGAAAGAGGGGTGAGAAATATGGAAATGAGAGGGCTTTTTTTTGCCATGTTGAACTTAAATGAGTAGTTAAATGAAGTTAGGCAAAGAGAGACAACCCAAGGTTTTCACTTGGACATGAAGAGAGAAATCTACAGTGTAGACATCTGTGAGGCATTGGCATAAAGATTGTAGCTGAAATTGCATTTGCAAATCACATTGCTCAGGGGCAAAGTATATGGATAAAGAGTGAACAAATGAAGCTTTGTGAAATGCTTATGCAAAGCTGGAGGGAGAAAGTGAAGGATCCTCTAACTACTTCCCAGAAGAGCACTTAACGGCGGACAAGATTCAAGAGTGGAGTCAGTCTTAGACTCCAAGGAAGGACAAGACATAAAGAACATAGCTGAGTGTTAGAGGTTCTAGGGTAATCATGACTTCAGCTTCTGATGGTAAAATAATCTTCACTTGTGTCTACTGTAGGCATGGACAGCAAAAGAGATGGTTGCCTGATATGAACATTTTCTTGCTATAGCTTTTGGCCTTCCATATGATACCATATTTTCTGGTTTATCATCCAATTTTTAAGGGCTTCCTTTAAAAATAAAATTCTGTCTGCTCTATCTGAATACTTATCATAAAAGTGGATATTTGCCATTTCAATACATAACATACATTTTAACCATTTCTTTTAGTTTTGTTTTCTTTTTTTTAACATTGGAAGTAAGTGAATGAATTCAGACTTTTTGGACGTAAAGGGACTTCTGTTTAGCTCAAACCAGAAGAAAGCTGTTCTGAAGATGGAAGGAATAAAACCGAGTTCCAAGAGAAACAAGAGCAGGGAAGAATGTAGGAACAATTAATGTGAAAAGCTTATTGAATAAGTCCAGTAGAACTTTATTTTGTTTTGCTAAGGTTTTATTTTCTTCACTTTATTATGTGCATTTCTCAGTTGCCCTACAGCATCCCAGGATCTCCCTTTACTCTGCTTTGAGCACAGCTGCACCCTGAAATAATTAACCAGAAAATTTCAGATTGAGCAATTAAAAAAACTACAATTAAATTCCCTTCTTTTAGCTGTTTTTTCTGCCAGAAAGACCCATCAAAATTGTTTCCGCATTGTTTATTGAATGTGAAGGATTTTGCTGCTCATAAAAGACACACTTGCTACCTTAGACCACCAGTCTCTGCTTTGGTGTACTGCTTTCCTCTGGGTTGGCAGGGGGCTGAAAGTGACATCAGTCCACAGTGCTTTAAATCTAATGCTGCTGTGTGCATCAGGTAATCCAATTGAGATCTTACATGTTGAGGGACCCAGACATTTATATTGAGCCACTTCCTAAAAGCTGACTCTTATTAACCGGTCGGTGAACTACCAAAAAAAAATTAAAAAAAAAAAAAAAGAAGAAAAAAAAGGAGAAGGAAGAACTGTGAACAGCTTCAGCAGACATGACTTTGCCCTCAACTTCAAACCAGGAGCTGCTAGGCTTGGCTTGCAAACAAGAGAAGGGATCTTACTGTTTACTTGCTTAGCCATTTGCCAGAACACACAGTGCTTAGTAACGAGATATAAACAAAGCAGTAGAAAGAGAGAAAGGAAGACAGATGGGGAGAAAGAAAGAGAGAAGATAGAAGGAAAGAAAGCAAAAGAGAGAAAAAGCAAGAAACAGAAGTCCAAGCAAGCCCTGAATATGTTCAATGTGACATTTACAACTACGATGATCTAAATAATCAGTATTGGGCAAAAATATAGAAGATTTCAGACTATTCTGGATGCAGCATCTGTCTAACTTTTACAGGTAGGTTGTTACATATTTCTCTTAGCCTCATTATCACTTAAGTATGAAAGCATTCATCTTCTTGACTTTGTACAGCAATATCTAATATTTACCCTGTTGTTGTTTTGTTGTTTGGTTGGTTTTTGTTTGTTGTTTTGTTTTGTTTTTTTTTACATTAAAGCTAATTTAATTTCTCTCAAGGCTACTTGGATTAAAAATTATAATATAGAGCTGGTCAGATTGTGGTCCAGAATGTCAGTGGTCCGTTCCTCCTGCCTTCTTCTGGAGTTAGAAACATTCACTTGTGACAGAATTTCACTGATAAAAATTCAGAGTACCTCAGCCTATTTTTATTTTCTATTGAAGGCAGAGGAATAGAAGGCACCAAATTGTTACTGCTCTTTATGGCAGGGATAAGTGTTCATTTTTATAACACAATTCACATGATTCTGGAAAGCATGTTTAAGTATGTTATCTATTCATGTATTTATACTGAGTAATACTATTTAGAAAAGAGCACTGAACTCCAAACACCAGAAATACATGTCTTTAGCAATTACAACCTGGGACTGAAGACTCTCGGATAAGAAACCAGTTTCCTAATTTCTTCTCTGCTGCTCTCTAATGGGTTTTTAGGCAAGTCCCTGAATTACAGTTTGTTGTTTGTGAAATAAAAGCAGCCTTGTTTTATGGAAGTTTTGGCATATGCTTTGTAATCATTACCAATTAAGAAATTTTTAGATGGAAGCTCCAGAGGAATACAAATAATGGTAATTTACTATTTATACCTAAAGTGGATCACTAACGATAGCAGACTGCATGATACTCAGTGATGTGGTAAAAGAAAGCACTGAGAATATCTCAGATGATAGAGCCAGTCAGCAGGAGAATCAAGATCAGAAGATCTGGGTATCTCTGTACTGCAAACAAAGGTATAGCACCATGACACTTACAGGACTCAAAAACTAGCTTTAGAGTACCTATTTAACATATTAACGATAGGCAGACCACAGCAGCAGTAGGATTAGCTGCTTTAGAAGCTCTGGAGAGACTTTGGAAAGCCTGGACAGTATATGTTAAAATCTTAGCTCTTCATTTTTAATTTGGGCCTTCATTTTTCTTTGGCACCTGAAGAAGCTAAAGTGAAGCCTACTTGGGTTCTTTTACGTGGATGGTGGTGCCAACTTCTAACCTCAGCATCCGCTCATCATTTGACTCTTCATTCCATGTTCCTAACTCTGGAATGAGGCTGCCTCATTGCAGAGAATTACATAATGCCTAAAAAAAAAGGACAAGCCATGAAAGAGAAATACTACTATGGTTCCTGAGTTCTACTGTCCTACTATTTCTGGCACTGCAGCAGCAGAAAACATGTCTTTGAAACTTTAATCTTTGAAGCACTAGACTGTAGATTATGTATTAGATGTATTAGATTCAGTTCTAGGCCACCAGTCAGTTATGCTGTCTTGTAGAACAACCTTTTAATGAAAGATTCATGAAAAAAAGAATAGCAGTAGTTATCTATCATAGATATTCTATGAGGTCCTTGGGGTTTGCCGTCAGCCGGGGTGGAGGCAATAGGCATATAATCTTAGCAAAAACAAACATAGCACCACTTTCATTTGAATGCACTTCTCCAGTGAGATGTTTTTCTACATTTCTATTGAAAGAATATCTATTTGCAAACTAACTGCAGGCAGTGTAATATTCTCCTCTGAAATTCACAGGTAGGTTCCCTCTGAAGTAAAGAGGAAGTCAGACTTTGGCCCTGTAAGTCTGATTCTGTAGGATACTGAGTTTTTCTACATTTTCTTTTGGAATAAATAACATTTTGTGTCTTTGAGGAACAATATCCATAGATTTTGTAATAAAGACACATTATTTTTAACAGCCTTACCACTCAGGTTATGAAATTCACTACAGAGAGGAACATAACCACACTGTTCAGGACTCTGATTTCAACTGTCTCTTTCAAAGATCAGACTTTTAAAAACTGTTCCAACCCATGAGAACTTTAAGATTTCCTAGCAATGAAATCTGGCTCTCTTCAGCAATGAAATTTTATCCCCCTTGAGTGCTGAATACTTTGCACTAATCTGATTAATTCTCCTGTTGATTAAAGTGCATGTTTCTAGGAAGGAAATAAAATTAGAGGGTGAAAAATATATAATGAAGGTGGTATCATTACAGCTATAATTTCTGTGAAATAATCTAAGGAAAAGTCATGGTTTAGCAACAAGGCAACTCCCTTACTCACTTGTCAGTGTTGACAGCTTTGGCTCCACCTGTCTACTTTATTTGAAAGGAAATTATTTACATTATGTTAACTGTTTACTCACATAATAAACCCATAAATTTCCACCCCATATTTAAGAGAGTTGAATTTCATACTTAATGGGATATATGAGGAATACAGTGTATTCTCTTCAGAATTATAATACAATTGTACAATGAGTCAGAGTATGAAATTTGTATATGGAATATATGAGAATAAATATGGGCATGAATTAATTTAATTTTAAACTAGATCTTTCAAAAAAATGTACTCTTTTCAGTCTATCCCAGCTTTGCATGTAGTGAAAATTTACTGGTATTTTATGGACAAGCAGCACTGAAATGTAGTAGGTTGTACTTAAGTAATTAGTAATTATCCAGCTTTTTAGCCAGTTATTATGCTTATATTTCCAGGTAAAAAACTTATTAATGTGTTGTCATGGATGACAGCATGTATAAAGAATTTACTTTAAATACATTAAAGGGTTACTGTATTGGCAGTAAGATGCGTAATATAAGCAAGAAGCACAGAGTTTAATTTAAACATTAACAAAAGTCCAAAGTACACAGTGAGGGCATCCAATCTCCCTAGATTATTTCCTTTTTTGTTTCTCTAAAATATTTATACATTTATGATTAAGATATTATATTACATTGATTTTCAATACAGTTTTTTCTGTTTTTTAACAGTCATTAGTTTGGTGATAGCAACAACATACCCTTAATTCAATTTTAACTACATTTTAATATATTTTGAGAACTTACTTGGGTTTTCAATTTTAAATGTTATAGATGAATAGTGCCTATAAAATCAATATATTTAGTTGCCATTTCTTAGTAAATAATTTCTATATTATATCTTGATAAGCTTAATTTGTCTCATGGGAGAGCACACTGTTCTTCAAAAACAAAATATAACCTGAAGTATTATACCAGAACTGTCACTAACATGATAGATGCAGACCCTATCCAAAGCTCACAATTACAGACTGAAGTGATCATCTTCCCTCTGTAACTAATTGAATGTTACAGTTTTGTGGATTTTTATGAATCAGATGCAAAACAAAACAGGTTTAGAGTTCTCACGGACAGAGAGCTTGGTCCCAGCTTTCAGTGCCTCTTCAGTATCTCCTAACTACCTATTTCTAGTTATTTTGGAAACAACACCTACTAAAATCTTTATATAGTATTTGTGTTTTAGTTTATTTCTAGTCTTCAATGAATTTTCAGTCTCTTTTGATGAAGTTTCTGAACTCTTGTGTCATAAAGATGTAAAGCTACAAATTCATAGCTGGGCTATTCTTAAACATAAGGCACTCCAAACCAGCGTGTTACTGAAGGTTATTAATCTTTGAGGGGTGGAACCACAGAGGAAAATCAAGAGATAGGATAGACAGGCTGATTTTATCTAGGTCAAAGTCCTCACCTGGGTGTGTTCAGAAATGACACTACTTGATATGTTAATTAACCCATTGTCCAGCACCTCAGGTCAAGTAAAAGGATGCATTTTTCTAGCTGCTTTTCATTCTAAATGATCTTTAAGAAGTAGCAAGTCTGTTTTGCTAATCTGTCAGTTATGGACCCCTTTTCAGGCTTGAAATCAGTCTGTCAGCCCTCCAACGCCTTAGGAAAATGTCGCTTCAAGTTTCTATCTTTTCTGGCATTTGATCAGCTTAGATTTGAAAGCAGATTGCAGAATACAGAAAACATCTTGCAGAATAGCACCTGAAGTCCTCTGGCTAAGTCTCATCTTCCAAAAAGTTGGGTTTTTTTCCTCACATTATCTTGCTGCCACCAATACAAGAAGTTTTGCCTTTGGCTATACCAAAGCTGGATTGGGTCCTCTTGGTTTTAGTCATTTACAGGAGATGCTTTTAGACTATCAGGCAGCACCTGAGGCATAAAGAGGACTGCTAGACATAATTAAGAAATGTAGTACAACAGCTGAAAGGGATAGAAAGCTAAGGAAAATACTGTATCTAGAGGAAGTTGGCTATATAGTGGTGCAAATGGAGGACATTACACTCCAAACCCTCTCTCACTTGCCTGTCAGTACAAGCCTACACTCATACTGTTTTAGTGAGGTTAGTGCCTAAGGTTAGTAACCTCTCAGATCTGTCACAGGACCTCTATGTATGTGGCCTTTCTCTGTCTCACTTCTACCAAAACTAACTTGTCACCTCTAGTACAGGGGCTGTGATGCGTATTTATGTCCAAACCATAAATAAGCAATACACCTTTCTCAGACACAACTGTTTACAAAATCTACATCTGTTTACACCGTTAAGCAATTTAAAAGCTGGTTAAGCTTCCACCATAGGTATTTAGCAAGTAGCGTAATGAAGCAGAAGTGGATGTTCAGTCAGAAGAAAGACAAGACCTCTGCAAGAACAGCTTCCATGCAGTAAAAATTGAAAGGCATTTCTGGTATGATAGAAGTCTTTCCAGTTCACAGAATGCTTGGTTCCTACCGAAGGTTAAAATGGGGAGGATATTTTTGGCTAATTTGCCTATTTGAATGTCACTGCCCTCTTCCACAGAAGTCAGCAGATTTGTCTTTGACCTCAGAGGATGAACTGGCACTGGAAGCCCTGTGCTACTTTTTCCAGGCACAAAGATGTTAACCTCTATGTCCTGGCCAAACTCCAAAGTGGGTGACTACATTCTGCTGCTCTAGTTTTTCCCTGCAGACTCAACTGGATCTAGCATAATTTCCTGATGTGTAGTGTTACTGTGAACAATCAAGTCCCTTTTCGCTGTTATTGTTAACTTTTTCCTCCTTGCCTCCTAATTTGTCTGTTTTGCCTTATCAGTTGTAGCTTGTTTGAAGGTCAGAATTGTTTGGTTCTGGATCACAGCTTTTATTAAACTGAGGGACCATGAATATGTGCACTGTTACAATGATAACAGTGTTTTTATAACACTTTTATTCTCATACCATATACATTCATAGACTGTCCATAAAAGGAAATTAAAAGTTTTTTTTTTCCCAAGCACTCACACAGTTATATTTATGTCAAATATCACATCATGCTGGTCTTGAAAATCAAACATCAAAAATACAGCCCAAAATTACAGTGTGATTAAAAATCAATTGCCAATTTGCTGGTAAAATAACACATCATTTAACTCTACATTGCATTAAAGCAATAATTTATTACACTTTAAAGAGATTATGATTTCCATGGCCATAACATCTCATCATTTTTAGAAGTTTGCACATCATTGCTAGCAGAATTAATTTAATTCGTACTTAGTGTTGATCTGAGACATTACTTTTATAAAAAACATTTACTACAAAAGTTTAGCAGCTCTGCTGTAACTGCTGATTTGACTTTGGCTATATAAAGCTGGAACTCCTGCATCCTGGATAGTTGCTTCTTGAGCCACTTATGCTAGTTAGATATATCAGCACTGAAATCATTCGGTATAAGCACTTCTACCTAAAACAGAGGATGCAGTGCTCCTTCCCCCAGCACTCAAATTTGAGACCCCCAGGTCTCAAAACAAACAGCACTAAGTACCATCTAGTGGATTACCCATATGGAGAAGTCACACAGATTCTAGCTCTGAGGATGTGAATTGATTGCTTAGTCCCAGTACCACAGGGTTAAGTGAAATGCTATCACAGTAATTTATTATTAAGAGAAATGGTGATGGCTTAGATTAAGAAGATTTGTCTGTCTCTTCTAACTAAGGTTAAGTTCTTAAGAAGCTTTACTATCCTTTGAAGCTACAGAGACTAAAATTAGGACTCTGGTTCTGTTTAAAATGTCATTAGGTTGGTCCGTAATCCCGTAGTGATTGCAGCAAAGGATCATTCTTCCAATGTTGTGATACCTTGTTTGGAAGCTAGTGAGCCAGGACAAGACCCCATGAATCAAAGTCTGAGTAGTCTATTAATCAGCAACAAGTTGGTCCTGCAGAACAGTGTAATGCTCTTGCAGTGACCCCTTGAAGACTGCATAATAAATGGGAAGTTTCAAAGAAATCAGCTGTAAAACACAGTGAATTCTATTGCATGCAGAGAGCAAACGGTAGCAGTAAGTAGGCTGTGTAAAGAGGGTGAAGAAACGTTTAGGGGGGAAGATCTATTTTCAGGCTGTAAGTGTAATTTTACAGAGGTGTTTATAATCCTTATACCTGGCAATAGCATCCTAGCAATCAAAGATTCAAAACAATAGATGGATCACTTCCAACTTCTCTCATTATGCCCCTATTTACACAACATACAATGAACTTATGGAGCTCACTGTTACAGCCTAGTAACAGCAAAGCATAAATTAAGTTCAAAAATTTTTAGCAAATTTTAGGATTCAGTTTCCCTGACAGGCGTGTAGACCTAGAGCAGCTCTGCCTAGATTAGTATATTACAGAAATATAAAAATAGTGAAATGGAAAAATCATACCCATTTATGGAGAACAAAACCTTCTTTGACAATATTTAGTATGATACAATATCTGGAGGAAAAGAAGCCTTGATATTTTAAGTCACAAATCAGTTTCTAGCTGGCTGGGATTAGGAAAATACTTTTCTAATAGGTAAAATGTTAAATTACGATTCGCTACAGGATGACTTTCTCCAAATGATCTGATGCTGCACTGCAGCTGAGGCAAAACTAAGAGAGTGTGTGGAAAAACATTTTTCTACAGTACTCCAGGTCTCATGTACCTGTCAGACAGGACTGTGTTGGGAGCCACAGCTCACAGAGGGAATCATCTTTTCATTTGGTTTAGTGAAACAAAGCAAGTTTATATGTATATGAATGAACTGAAAGTTCTGAGTCTCAGGTATCTGACCAAGGAAATCTCTCATCAATGAATGCAGTAAGAGTCTACAGGCTTTTACTGATCAACCTGCTGAGCAATGAATGAAACTCAATTGCTCTGTTGGACTGTGTTTATAAACCTTTCATGTCACAGTGCATCTCTTTTGCTTTGCCATTCTTTTTCTCTTAGATTAACTCTCTCATGTTTTTATAGACAAAAACATCCAATTAAGCAGCAAAATCAATGCCCTACCATTCAGATAACCACTCACAAAGCCTGAACAGCACATATTCATGAAGGATCTCCTGAGTAAAAACTATTTGCCCCACAGAATCTTGTAATCACTTTCAAATGATGAATAAAAGGGCTGAAAAAAAGATTACAGAAAGTCACTTAGCTTAGCCCACTTTATTTACTCTTGCTCACATTAAAAGAGGGATGAACGATGCCTGCCTTTTGTGAACAAGGAAGCAGGGTGGTTCACAAAATATTTCTTATTGTGAGAGAAGGGTACAGTTGTAATCAGTATGGTTTGTTTCAGGCTAATTTAGTGTGTCCAAAATCTGGTTTCTATTGCAGCAGGCATGAGCAGTTCCTGTGTGACACTGGCCGAGGTCCTGTGGGCAAAAGGAAGCCCTTTGGAGGAAGAAGAAATATGGGCGCTCTTGTACCTGGCCACAGTGAAACTTCTGGAGGACCTTCACAAAGGTGAGGTGAAAAGTACCTTCTTATAGTTCTTACTGTTGGAAATTCATTCTTATTTTAGCTCTTTTTAGGGTTTCTTTTGGGGTTTGGGTTTTCAGGGAATTTTTTGAGACAAAAAGCACTAATGGCAATAACAGTGTATTGCTAATGAAAATGAGAAGCCTCTCAGTGATGTTGGGATTACATGCAGCTGCTGTGCCTACATAAGAGATATTCACACAGTTGTGGGTTTTTTTCCCAAATTACACATCAGTTTTTAATTCAGGATCAATAAGGTCCACAGTCAGGCAAGGCATGGCTGTGGCTGAGCTGTAGACAGGCACTCTTATACCATACCTCAGGCCAGGACTCAAGGCCTCCAGCTGAGCTTAACTGGATCCCCTGGGACTAAGGGCAAGGGATGGGAGTAGGTCTCAAGTGAGGCTGGTCA
Source organism: Aegotheles bennettii (assembly GCA_013398125.1). Classification (NCBI taxonomy): domain Eukaryota; kingdom Metazoa; phylum Chordata; class Aves; order Caprimulgiformes; family Aegothelidae; genus Aegotheles; species Aegotheles bennettii. Next base: position 439,842 of record VZRW01011499.1, on the reverse strand, counting down.
GGGCCATTAAGGTGTATTAGTGTCCTCAGGACCTTGACAGGTTTAGGAGTCTACATTTATCATCTGAAAACACTTTTGTTTGAAATATCGCCTCTCTTTTAACAGAACTGATATGCGGACAGAAAGAGTGAATGTGACTAACACTAAAATACCATGGCTGTTCACATTACTAGTAGAATCTAGTCTATGTTTTACTTTGGATAGTTTTCATATTTGCATTCTAGTGAAAAAAAATAAAATCCCGAAGTTCAGGTTAGTTAGAAATGATGTTTTCACTTACAGAAAAGCTTAGTAGGTTATAGCACTGGGACTTGGGAAGTTTGTTGCTACTGCTAGCTCAGCTTCTGTTGAGTGACATGATGTAGTCATCAAAGCCAGGCTCTGCATCAGTTTCTTCAGCTGTACAATGGAGATAAAGAGATACTGACTCCTGACACTGACTTTATGGCAAAGTAACTTGGCTTTGCTAGAGGTTACTGAAATGCAGAGCTGACTGACTATAAGCAGCACATGAAACAACAAAATATCACCACAGAGAAGAGATTTGCACCATGGTCATGCAACTCGATGGAAGTTAACGTAAGGTCTTTTGCAAATGCTGGCTTCCAGGTATTCATGCTTTATTGAAAGGAGTGTTCTACTCTTCAAATATTCTTATGTGCTTTGCATAAAAAGATCTACTAAAACTGTCAAGATCTCCAGAATCTGCACATAGGGTGTGATTCTGCCTTTTCTTAGGCTTCAGAAATCCATTTAAATCCATATATTGTTTATATATGTGAAATGATGTGTGAGAGAAATCAAGTCTTTAACCATCACTAAATTCCAGCTGACAAAATCAGCCAGGCATAAACAAACACAATTCCACTGACTTCTGGGTACATCTCCAGGAAACTTCAGTGATGGGTTTGGCTATGGAGGTGAGATGCCAGCAATATGATTTTCTGCACACAGTGAATTCAACACTAAGAACTCTGTTATCTTCTTCAACATTTTTCAGACCCTGCCACCTGTGTGATTTGTCCATGGTCAGTACTACTCTCTGCTGAAGGAAATTTGTCCTTCCAAAACAATGCATCTCAGACTGAAGCTGTCCCTTTCAGTGCACCAGAATTGCTCCACAAACAAAGTAAAAACCAGCACATCGGACTAACAAAGGTGAGGTATATTGCAAAATAAATCTTGAGAGTACCTCATAAAGACAAGCTTGTGGGTTTTAATACAGCATACCAAGTATCAACTGTGAAACTCCATTTCTAATGACACTAAACAAATTAGGTTACAGTTAGAAAGATTGACACGTATCTTGCAGCGCACCATTAGATTAGTATGCATGTCAACATCAATTTTGACCATCAGTTCTTAAGGTCTGCAGAAATATATTATTTGTAAAGGCCCACAGAAAAGAAGAATATTTCTACGAACATGATGTTTGACAAGATATGGTAAGGGTAATCCCGGAAGCAGCACAATTGCAGTATATATACAATCAGAGAGTGGAAGCACTCTCAGAAAGTCAGAAATAAGTTCAGCTTTGTTAATTATTTAATTTTCTTCTCCCTGCCAAATGAGAGTCTCTGGCCGAGACAGTAAGATACAACACTCAGGAACCTAAAGGTTTTAAATACCACTAGGACCACAGCAATGCATTCTTCCCACAGGCAGAACACAGTAGTTCCAGACTCCTACAAAACTGATCACTTGGACACTATGGAGAAATGCAAAGCTCTGGAATAGATGGCCCTTGCTCCAGTAATCCTTTTCCTGGTCGTGACTGCTAGTCAGTCCCCCAGGTAGGAGACAGCTTTAATCACCAATAGGAGAGCTTCAAAACTAAGAAAGGATTTAAAATTTCTTTTCCTACTCATGGCATCATTGGACAGAAGGCTCAGCCCCTCAAGCTGAACAATACTCATTGTGTGCTATCTACTCTATAAGCCAAGAGCAACCATTGTACTTTTATATATGTTTCTTCTAGTCTAGGAGGTTTTTTTTAAATGATTGGTTTGGCTTTTCTGTATTTCATGTTGACTTCATAAAGGGTTTCCTTTTCTCTTTTGACAGATGTTGGTGTATTCCTTAGGAATGACCCTCTATTGGTCAGTAGACTTCCAGGTTCCTCCAAACCAGGCCAGTAACACAAACATTTTTGTTTTCTTTTGTTCCATTTTATATTGGTGAGTTCAAAGATTGAGAGGCATAATCTGAAGTTTCAGTAAGAGACGCTTTATGTTTTGGATCACTAGAAAGAATTGCAAAGCTTGTGTTCAGGTTCAGACTTCACCAAAAATACCAGTTCATCCAAATCAGGAATTTAGTTAGGTCTTATTTTTACTTTCCTTTTTTTTTTTTTTCTTTTTCTTCAAATACCAGAATTGTTCCCATTAAGATGAATTATACCTTGCTTTTAAGAGTGAAGATTATTTATTCCAAGACTGTAATAAGGAACAGGCTGCCCAGTGAAGTGGTTGAGCCACCATCCCTGGAGGTATTTAAAAGATGTGTAGGCACTTAGGAACATGGTTTAGTGATGGACTTGGCAGTGTTAGGTTTACAGTTGGACTCAAATGATTTTAAAGGTCTTTTCCAACCTAAATGATTCTATGATTCCAAGAATGGAAGGGCTAAAACAGAAACATCATGTTGACATGCTTGTGGTGTTCTGCTTTTTCAAAGAATGGGAGGCTGGAATAAAGCTAAATAACTCTCCTTATTTCTGGGCAAATTCTATCAACGTCTCTGCTTTGATTGCATGTTTTTGATTTGGAAAGCACAAGCTTTTAGTAGATTTAACCTCCCTTTCATAGATATACATGATCTAAGAGAAAAGGCTCTAGAAACTAAATGACACTAATATCTAAATATCTGGTCTCTATGGCAACAGTTTAGGTTTGTTTAACTCCTCACCTTTTTGAAGCTAATGCTGACACATCTTACTTGCATGAATCTTTAAGATTCACAGTCTAATTAGCAAAGCTGTGGAGCATTCTGAGCTGTTTGTCACCAAGAAACCACTATACAGGCTGATGACCCTCTTTGTAGATGCCAGTTCCCTCCAAGGCTATCCTGGATCCCATTAGAGGATCCATTTAGTGCTGTTATGCTGTCTGTCCAGAATTTTCACAAAGTCTAAAGGAATTCAGTGCCCATTTCTCACCCAAGGTGAAAGGCTTACAGAAATTCCTGGTCCCAGTTTACACAGGATTTCAGATCACTGGGAGACATCATTTAACAGTACCTCTGCTTTGACTCAGTCCCTCCAGCTGAGTGACCAACTACACACACTCTTGCTGACACTATGTGAAGATCTGCCACATAAAAGACTTTCTCCTGAATCAATTCTGGAAGCATGTGAAGAACATCAGAAGGAATCTGCTTCCTTGCCAGCAAATGTCTACGTAAAGAAAATGGTCCAGTTGGCTGTGGGAAGTGTCAGTGAGGTAGGTACTACTCTCATTCTCTAATCATCTCCTTTTCTTTAGTGAGATAGTTGAGCAACAACATGGGATGCAGGTGAGTAATTAATGCTTGTATAGATTAAGAAAGTGAGGTCTGGCTCTAGACTTCTAAGCAGGAAATTGAGTTGGCATGTGTACAAACAATTGAGAGAATTGAAGCCATCTCTCACACCACTCTTACGCTCCTGGGAAATGATACAAATCCAGCTTTTGCTCTTACAGTATTTTCATTTCTTTGGTTAATACTGAAGCAATCATAACCTTTACAGAGACTTCATATTGGCCAAAGGAATGGACTTTACACAAGAGAAAAGATTTCCCCATTGCCATTCTGGTTTCAGACTACTTGTGAAATTCAAAGAAATCACATTTACATCATACTGGGAATTTCATACATTGCCCTTGAGTGGAGCTGAACATTTGCCTGACCACATGAAGACTTTAAGAAGTGAGCACCTAAGCCTTTCAAGATGTGAAATATCAACATTTTTATTGACAAGCTGAATGAAACTGGAAGAAAACACACTGCAAATATTTTTTTCTGTTTACAACCGGTATTCATTAACATTCTGAGATGACCTTTTCCCTTGCACCCTCTATTACTCCATTTCCCACTGTTGCAGAGAGTTCCCCCTCTTAGACGCAACTAGCATGAGACTATGAAGCCATCAAAACTCAATCTCACTTTCCATTAATCTGAAAAGTTGAAGTTGTTTATACCAAGCAAATCAGCAACCTCTGACAAGCAGAGGGCAAGGATCACCTCAGTAGGAGAGTCTGAAGTCCACATATCATACAACATTGACTTACAGTACTACTGTCTTCTAGGCAGAGCGGGTAGTCACCGAAGACAGCACAGCCTCTCAGCTTAACAGAAGTCATGTGATAAGGAAAAGACTGCATGAGAAAATATCGGACACCTCACCACTGTACTCCCAGATGAATTTTCACCAAGGTAAAGAAAGATTTATGATCTGAATTATCTAATTAGGATACAGCCAGTCTTTTCTGAGTCTTTCCCAAGCTAGGTGAATTGTTTAATTTCATGCTGTAGTGATTACATGTAGTGTTGGATAGGATATTTATTGCTTTACATATAAGGGACTTCATAATGGAGAGGCAAGTCAGCAAGGTTTCTGTTCCTTATTTCCTCGAAGGACAGTAATCTGTGGGATGTGAAGCAAGGATAATGAATCAGCTTGCACAGATTCAGTACTTAAAGCACTTTGCATAAAACCTGTGCATATGAAACAAAACTATACTTTGTATAGTCCAGTGTATTTTGTAAGGTAAAGAGTATGATTCTGTGAAGTTATCCTGTTGCCATTAAGGAATATATATTCATCCTTCCTATTTGATTACTCAAGCAAAGATTTGTGGTTTCTTTTTGATTTTAGTTCTGTTTTTCTGTCCAAAAGCTGTTTTATAAATTCACACATGGGTTGGTGAAGTGACTTCAAGACACAAGGCCAAATCCTGCCCACTATATAAATAAATCAGCATATACTAATTACACATTTCATTTGACTAAGAATGAAATTTTATTATCCCTCAGAGTAATTCTCAAACTGTAACTAAACGTGGACTTCAGGTTCAGATAGTTATTTTTTCTAGTTTTTGTATTGTACTGTTCACACTTTAACAGAAATTTCTGATTTTGGAGCAAGGGGAAGGTTGGCTCAAGTTATGCAGGCATTTTTTGGATATGCTCAATATTACGCATATGAACAATCCAATTCCTATTCAGCAAATCACATACACGTTCCATTAACTTCAGCTGGAAATGCTTAAATGCCTGTGGAACATTTCTATTAGGTACTATTAGTCATACAAAAAGGAGATTCTTCTGAAAATATACAGACAAACCACTCCTCATTCACTCATTCAGAAACTGAGCTCATAGATTCACACCTGCATAAGCTGGTGAAAACTCTGCTGCTGCCAAAAGGGATGGTCCTATCTTCAACCCCCTGTTAGCCACAAATTCCTGCCATTTCCCTTCTGCTGGTTCTAGTCATTATGTATCTGGGGTGATCTCTGTGTTTTCTAGGGATTCAGGTCACCTGCTTACACCTGCTTAAGGACTTCAGTGAATCATGTCAATTACATCGAGAATGTGTGCACCACAGTTTTCAAGGCAGCCTTCCATTTTTTTTTTTTTTTTTTTTATTAAAAATGATCATATTCTCCTGGAAAAGAACAAGAGACAATGCAACCAAAGTAAAGTTAGGGTGCAAAAAATATGAACTTCCTAATGACTGAGGATGACTCCTTAATAGAATTTCTGCAGCCGACTCGGGTAGTGGATTGTGTCTGGGCACTGTCCATCCTGCACACACAAAGAATACTTTAGACCTGAAGGTCTGGGGCCTCAGAATATAAGGAAGGGAAATTATGCAGGTTATATGAACTTTGCAACCTTTCAGCTAAATATCATAACAGAATTAATATATTAGATTTGTTTTATTTGAAATGGTTGAGGAGAACAATGATAACTATTTTGAGTCAGCATAAGATTATGAAAGTAATAGAACAAATTACCAAGCTTTCCTTGGTCCTTAAGGAACTGAAGTCAGGGTTAGAAGACAGACAGATATGGACTATATAAAAATTAATTAAGCTAGATGTTATTTATGTTATCATGCAGATACAATGATTTACAATTAAATATGATTCACCTTATTTCCTTTCTGTTTCCAAAGGGTCCACAGTAATGAATTATAGTCAGTCAACAGAAGATTACAAAGATTACAGACAAATTGCTGTGGACTACAGTGACTCTAATAGTATTTCTGAAAGTACATCTTTGATACTGTCTAACCGAGGACACATGAAAGGTAAAATATTCCTGAAAGATTATGAATTATGTACTCATCTCTTTGTTCCCTGAAATGTGAGACCACCTGTGTATAGTCAGGTGGTAGGTACTCCCATGCACTTGTGGTTACGTGTCTAGGAGGTATATTTGTGCTAAACTGCAGAGAAGAAAGATCCTTTTATACAGGATTCCTTTTTACTTGTGTCCTACTATAAAACTATATATACTCTGTTCACCACACAGCACAATCACCTCTTTCTTGCTTTGTGCCCCCTTTGCCAGGTGAAGCCGTTCAGCATATCACAGAGCCTGACAGCATGTTTCTGGCACACGGGGGCTTGAAACAGTGGAACTATCCCACAAATGCATATGATAGGCAATGTCAAGATGGCAGCACTGAAATCAGTTGAAACTATGAATAATATCTGAGACTTGAATGGTGGGGATTAATGTTTCATCAAGCCCATTCAAAAACAAGGGGATTAATTCTGAAAACTAGAAAAAACCCCAACCAAACAACCCTTTGTTTTCTTTTCATTTTTGTCCTAAAGCCACTGCGTGTTTCCTGCTTAGTGTGTTTTTGTTGTGCTAAATGCCAGACTGCAATGCTGCTCTTCTGATTTACTCTGTCCAGTTACATCAGAGTTGGAATTTTAGTTCCACTTTGAATCCTTTTATGGCAAGAACAGCATGAAAGAAACTGTTTGGGAGAGGATCCAGTCAGTGAATACACCATGGTAGACATCAGTCAGGGTCCTTCCCAAGCCACTTAAATCATATTCTAGGGGGATACCATGAAGCAAACAAGGGAATTCAGCAGGAAGGGGAATACTGTTGAGCATGTGTATCTTCATGTGTAAACTGGAATTTGAGCCAGAGGCGTGTAGACAGGACGTTCACACTGGCCAAGAGCAAAAAGTTCCTGTTGACAAATCTCACTATCCTCTCCTAAAAAAACAAGCTTACTACACCAGCTCCGCATTCTCAGACTCCTGCCCATTTCTATTCTTCATTCCACAGTTACTCACCCTCCCATCTGCTTTCAACCTTTTTTTCCATCCTACCTGGGGCACTTCTCCCGAGATTCCAGACCCAGAGGTGCAAGTTTACTTCTGTACTTCTGAGTTTACTTCCTCTGTGAGCCTCCATAAGAAACGAAGTACTAGGTCCTCCTGTGACATGGATTCAAACATGCTCTGTAAGCATGTGAGGTTTTTTTTATCCCAGAAATTTCTTCCCTACGGCAATAAGCCTAGCATCCACTACATCAGTTACAATGCAACAAGGTATGCTCACCGACTCGTTAGTTCATTGGTGCTGTAAATAACAGAAAACTGATGAGTAGTCCTTGCTTTTTCCTGCTGTGAAGCATTAATTTGGGTTTATGATATCCAGCTGCTGACTGTCATGACAGTCATAGGAACATATTGCCCATTCTCTTCCAAATTTAAAAGGTTTAAAATTTACTAGGCAAAAATGAAAGGAATAGAGCATGATCTCCAGGGACTGATTTCCCTAGGAAAGATGGCAGAAAACCTGAGTGCACACTGCATTACCACAAGAGATAATTCATAGAGAGAAAGCGAGTATATCCTGGGAAAAAAAAACAAAACAACAAAACCAAACCATGTAATAGCCTCTCAGCCCCAAGGATGAGGAAGGTGATGTTATTCATACAACTGCTGTTGATACTCTGCTCCTGAAACGCATTGCTTTTCTGAGGCTCCAGAATTGCAATCAATATCAGCAGCAATAAAAACCTGAAATTGCAGCTGCTCCTTATGCTACACACGTGTCAGTCACATACCTAGTGGCACATAGTGCAGGTAAACTCAGAAGCCTGTTTTATAAGTGCTTTTTAAAAAAATGTTGGTCATAAACTTGTCAAAGACTCATTCTAGTGAATTTGTGCATGTCTCAGTCTCCACTGACACATGAGTAGCTGTCCGTACTCAGGATTTTGTAAGACAAAACTCTAAAAATACAGGAAAAAACACAGAATGTGACAGCTTGTTTGCTACAGACATTCATTTGCATGAGATGATGTGTTAGAAAAATGCATTCTTCTCTGAAAAGAAATATTACCATCTAGTAGAGCACCGTTATCAAGGGAGATCAATATCTCTATCCAGACTGTATTTTAGAAGCTCATTAAACATATAATAGATTAATAATCTACAGGATCAACTTCTTTGAGGGTCACATGTTACTTAAACATCAGGAACATGTTGGATTTGTGATCAAAGCACAGGAGTTAGGCCACTGAAACTAGCCAGCTTGTCCCACTGCCATAACAGCTGAGACAGAAAAACTAAGGGGAATTTTATGTCCTTGTCAAAGTGTATTTATACAGTTATGTGAAACCAATAGTGCAAGCAGAGAAATTTGCAAGGCTCTCTCGTTAAGAAGTGGGTAGTTTCAGAACACAGGACTGACTCTTAACTTTGGTAACTAGCCCTGAGTATCTGGCTTATTTCAAATCTCACATTTTGTCACTACCATCTGCAGCTGGAAAAAAAATATTTATGCATATTTTAGCAATGTGACTGTAGATTTTCTTATTTTTAAAATTGCAATTGGTGGTTGGTACACTAGAATTCAGTGTTAAGCTGGAATTCAGAGTGAGGTCTCCAGGTGTAGTTGATGGGTATTTTATCTGAAGAAAAAGCTGACCTACATGATAGCTTCCACATAGCTCATCTTATCATCTCTGTCATTCTGCCTATGTAATAGTTTGTTATGCAATTGATCTAGAGCACGAGTCTTAGTGAGGAGCGGCTGAGGGAACTGGAGTTTTTTAGTCTGAAAAAAAGGAGGCTCAGGGGAAACCTTATTGCTCTCTACAACTACCTGAAAGGAAGTTGCAGCGAGGTGGGTATTGGTCTCTTCTCCCAAGTAACAATCAATAGACCAAGAGGAAATGGCCTCAAGTTGTGTCAGGGGAGGTTTAGGTTGGATATAAGGAAAAAATGTCTTTACTGAAAGGGTTGTCAGGCATTGGAACAGGCTGCTCAGGAAAGTGGTCAACTCACCAACCCTGGATGTATTTAAAGGATGTATAGATGTGACATTTAGGGACATGGTTTAGTGGTGGACTTGGCAGTGCTGGGTTAACAGCTGGACTTGATGATCTTAAAGGTCTTTTCCAAGCCAAACGATTCTATGATTCTAAATAAGATCAATTGAAGAAAAGAAAAATTTGACCTTCCCACCCTTCCCTAAAGGATTTAAAACATCTCTACTACTAGAAGAAATGTTCATGGAACTACCACTTGCATAACCCTTTCTGGTTCTACCTCTAAATTTCAGCCTTCATGTATCTGAATGAAGCAATGCCTATCCTTTCTGTAGCAGCAGAGATGACCGAAGATGAAAAACTATACAAATCTTATTTGATAATGACTCACAAACCATCCTATATTCCCCCCAGATTTTTATGATGTAGAAACATTCACAATATATTTAACGTATCAAATAACCAGTGGAATATTTACAGACAGTTTTTATTTCAGTGATTTTATATCCTACTCTGATTAAGCGGGAGAAATTTCATGGATTTTCCCCCCGATCTTATGCCTGAAAAAAAGAACAAAGAATATTAGGGGTAATTTCCAAAGAGCAAAAGCTGTTTCACTAGTTACCTCCATACATATATAACAGCCATTGTACCTACACAGCTGTTTTCCAAATTGCTTTCATGTGAAAGGTTATGAAGAGGATGTAACAATAACTACAGAACTGGGAATACTGCTGATGTAGTATTCACTTAGCTTTATCAAGTAGCCATTTATCATGTCCAAGAAAGGACAGAAGAGGAAGTACCCAGTCTAAATTTCCTCCTTATAATTGTCCCAAGATCTGATGCTCAGTGCTGATACAATTGCTTCAATTGTGAAATTTCCTTTATTAATTTCAGGGAGAGTTCCACAGACACACAGGTCATGGGACCCCACCCTCAGTGGGTCAAGGACACAAAGTAGCTACAAGCTCTTCATAAACAGGTAATCAAAACTCATATTTCTAAAAGACAGAAGCTGGTTTATTACCAAGTGAAGCATACAAGTAGTATGGCAATGTCATTACCAGAAAATGCCTGGATCGCTATCTGAACTTGTTTTGATAATAGATACTGTAGAATTAAAATGTGCTTAGACTCGGTTTGGCTCCAAGTGAAACAGTCCAAATGTTCCAGTGAACTGGAGTTTAGGCCTTGAACAATCCATATAAAATAAGCACATTGCACTTTTCCACCTGTACTTTTTACTGCTGTGTCCTGCCAGATGTCACTGGCCTCCCAGAACAGCTGCCCCTGGTGTGTCTCCATCAGAATCAGACAGGTGAGCAGCAATAGCTCGCTGTGACCGAAACAACTGAGAAGCAGCTCCACGGAGCGTGGAAGGGAAAAACCCACTGAGAAGATACAAACAGCCACTGCTTTAACTGGCAAGGTATTCTGCAGAGTCTGTATTTGTCTGCATTCAGATTTTGAATCTGCTCTTACCTTGCTGTCACATTAACAGAGGCCTGATGTGTTCTGGAGTGGTTATGACAGACCATCATTTTCAGTGCATTATCTGCATTATCTCCGTTCTTAGGTTGATTTGTCTCACTTGTGTCAAGCATATGCAGCCCTGTGCCACCGCTTTACTGAAGAGTTATAGGTAACCCAGGGACACAAGCTGTAAAGACCTCTGCTCTGTCTTGAGGATCAGACTTATTGCAGCCATGGCATATACAGTAGCCCTGTACATAGACAAGGAAAGCTGAGAATTGTACAACTGATACTGACTCCTTTTCAAAACCCAGGGAAACACCACTGCTGCCAAACAAAGTTTTATAGACTGAATGTTAGCATAGTGCAACTGTAATCAGGTGTAATCCAAATAAAGAAAGGATGTAAGTACCGTTAGCATCTAGGCACCACAAGGACCAGAATCCCATAGTTAAGCACCATGTAATCCCTACAGATATCCCATTTAAATTGAGTTCTTGACCCAGTTAAACAGGAGTTTCTTCTTTTAACCATGACATGAGTAATTCAGGCCCGCAGGAAATGCTCCATTTATATTAACTCCCAATTAAATGTATCTCAAGTAAACAGTTTGAACTTCCTGATAGATCAGCCACGATAATCTGAGCAATGTGAGATCACTCAGTACACCTCTCAACCTGCAGTAAGAAAGAACTACAAACAGGTTGCAGAATGGTGGCATCTTTTGTGAAGAAAGAACTCTCTGTCTACCTAGCTACACACACCTATATGGGGGCATCAATAGAAATAAAAATATCTAGATAACTTTATAGACAGAGGAATGCAAACTAGGACAGAACAGTTGGAAGAGACCTGCAACAATCATCTACTCCAACTGCCTACTTCAGGACTGACCAAAACATACAAGCATGTTATTAAGGGCATTGTCCAAATGCCTCAGACACTGACAAGCCTGGGGCATTGATCACATCTCTAGCATGCCTGTTCCAGCATTTAGGCACCCTCTCAGCAGAGAAATGCTTCCTAATATCAAGTCTGAACCCCCTCTGACACAGCTTTGAACCATTCCCACATGTCCTGTCACTGGATATGAAGAAGCAACTACTCCAGCAACTTTGTTAAAAACCTTTTGAAACTCCTGGTATGGTTCCTTGAAGCAAATCTACAACATGCAAAAGAAAAAGATAAAACTTGGGGATAACAAAAAAGCTTCCATGTGACTTTGGCAATTGTTAAAAATTAACAAAAATCCACCTCAATAAAAACTTTCCTTCTATACCACAAAACCACTCTTTCCTTATTGATAAGAGTATTTTTATATTTTGAATTTATTCTGAGCACATGTGTCTACTTACATAGAAAACACTTTTACTTTATGGCTTAAAATATAGCATTAAGAAAGCTTTCTGATTTAAGATTTCATGCATCTTTCTCCTAACTAAATTGCCTAAGACATTGATTATTCTAATGTATTAGTATTAAAATAATGTAGTTCCCATTCCTGGAAAATTTTGAATTATGTAACAACAAAGTTTACATTTTTCTGAAGCTTTTTTGCTTTAGAAAATAAGAAGTGAAGAACTGACTTCAGCCTGTAGAATTCCCAGAAAGGCATGGGGCTTAATTCTTTACCTGTTGTCTTTGCCAGACTTAAACCAGCTAGCTTGCCAAATGAAAAAAAAAAAAAAAAGACTGTTACTGAATTAAAGCATAGTTTGTATTTATTTATAAAGGGTATCAGTAATACCATCCCTGTGAAATTATTTTTCTTCTTCTGTAAAGAAAGATTTATCAACTTCTAACTGACATTGCCCTGGATTTAATATTCTGCCAGTCAATGTACCTTAAACAGTTTGTCAAGTCTGTGTTGTTTTGATTGCATGCTATATATATTGCTCACTACAATATTTTCTTTGAAGGTCAGTAAGTGCTGTAGAAGAAATCCCTTGTGGAACTCAGAAGAACAGCAGACACAACCTGCTAAGTTTAGGTTCCACTTTCTCCATGTCTACAAAGGACTACACAGCAGCTGCTGCATCACAGAAATGTTTGTTCCACAGGAAGGAAAAGGTGACTAATGAAAAACGTATAAGCTGATTTCAAAATGTAAATATCACTAGAGAGAAACATCTCATCCAGTTGTTGGTCGCCAGTGACATGCATATTAGCTACTGAGTCATCTCATTAGATGAGTATTCTAAATTGACAGACTCCAGATTAGGCCTGATCCAGTTGTGATAAAGCAGAACTGAAGGTAGTGAAAGCTCTTGACCATAAAGTCTAAGCAAAAGCTTATAACCAAAGCCTCTCTGACCTCCATGTGTGATTTTTGCAAGCATCAAACACTATATGGACTGTTTGCATCAACCACTTTGACAGAAGCTTCAGAAGAACAAAAACATTTACAGAGACACTGAATCCAGACCCTTGCTGGTCAATGGTGCCCAAAAGACTTATTTTTTTTTTCTAGTGTATGTCTGGACAGAAAGCACAGCCTACCAGCGAGTGTGACAAACCAATAGTTTACCTAAGGGTCTATTTTTAGTTGCCAGTTTGTTGTAGGACTCTGTTAAATGAGAATGATAACATTTCTTTGGCAGCTGGATCACAAAAATCTAGAAATAACAATGACAGAAAACTCCACAATGCTGCTGCCCATGGAGCTTTCTGTTGTGGAAGCAGAAGGGACAGGTTTCAGGCTGGTGAGTCCTTTCACCTGTTCCCAGTTCACAAGCTCAAGACTGGCCAGTGACAGAACTTTGATCAAGAGTTTCAGTTAGATACTTTGGAAAATTAACTTTTTATATATAAATTTAGTTTTAAATTGTGTTAATATGATTTTTGCTGGGATAAGAAATGAGTTCCTCAGAAGGAGTCCAGCAACTGTTAAAACAAAGTGTTAGTCCCTCTTTATATGTGATACAAAACTGCACTGTCTGTTGGCAGGACGATACTAGTATTATGAAACAAACCATACGTTTTCTCAAATAAAAAAAAAAAGATCTAAGTGGGTCAAGGTACTAGGTCATGAAGAATGGTTGGAAGGATCCACATCTTACCACTTGCAGACATTTAGTTATTTTTGTCTGCTTCAAGGATCTAAAATCATAGATGAACTTGAAAAAAACCCAGTATGCAAAATTACTTGAGGTGGATGCTCAGCAAGAAAAAAAGCATCTTGTGCTGTTAAAATTAATTGAAGTTAAAGCAGAAGAATACAATGTCTGCTAATAAGAAATATCAGTCAGCCTTCATTACAGGGAAGAAAGCAGCTCTGCATTTTAGTCTGGTTCCCTATGGAAGCTAGGCTAATGAAATCACAGTGGTGTCTACGTATGTGTGTACATGTCTGTGACTGTTTTCATAGTAATGTGGGAATCAAATGGGAAAAGGTCTCAGAAGAAATTACGTTTCTTTAAGTATCATGAAAATAGGTGTCTTGCAAAGGAAATAGATCTTGGTTAACTGCCTTTACAGAAGGAAAGGCTTCAGCATGAGCTTACCCCTAATTAGACCCCTAAGAGCCCACACAGGAGAGGGCGCAAACAGAGATAAGTCTTCAAGCAGCATTTGCACCTTATTAGACACTGAAGTGAATTAGCTACAGCATACAGATCAACAGAAACGGGTTTCATTGGTACTAGTGTTTGGATTCTTCATTACATTAAGGAGACATTTATTACATTTCTAAATTGCATCCTTACAGTTTTCAGGTCCAGAATTTATTATTTTGTCTAATGAACCACCAGTGACCTTACAGCTGCCTGGATCTATTGTGGTAAGTACAAACACTAGGACTTTAGAACTAATCTAGTGACCATTCAGTTGGGGGTTATCTTAAGATTCACCTGAGTACCAACCCAGTATTCATGCCACATCCTCCTCCCAGATCAAGTTAAGGTTTCTGCAGAGGTATTGAGACTTGAGAGGAGGTAATTTAATTCTCAGTGCTACATAGTTATTTCTGTTGGTGTGAAAATAGCTTAATTTATCCTTCTCAGCTAAGAAGAAAACAAAGATTATATGGCAAATATGTGATGTGACATCTAGTGCCAACGCACTGGACTCCAGTTCACAGGCACTTTGTCTACCTTTCATTAAGATAGGGTAAAAAGCTGACAGAATACAGCAATAAAAATGAGGGCAAAGAAAACTTGGAATGCCCCTCAAATCTAGAAAAACACTGGTGATTGTAAGGTCCGAGTATGCTCAGCTGTTTTGCTGGGATTCCCTGGGGTTTTTTAAATTAGAAATGTTTGGGATATTAATTTATTAGAAGGGAGGCAGGAAATAGCATAGTGTTGTGACCAATTCCGTCAGGTTATTTAGAGACAGGAGACTAAGTGGCCTCAAAAATTAAATGCTGTGGAACTTGCATTGCTTCTACTTGGCACTCACTCTCCACTCTGTTTCATGTTCTTAGACTAAAAAAGGAAAATCCTATTTGTCCCAAAGGGATCTCAATGTGGTTCTACTCAATGGGCAGTGCCTCGAGGTGCAATGTGACATCAAGTCCAAGGCAAGAGATGTTTTCAACACTGTGGTGGCATATGCAAACTTGGTGGAACATTTCTACTTCGGCTTGGCTTACTTGAAAGGTAATGAGAAGCAGCTAACTATAGTAACAGTTCTCTCCCTCAGTGCCTCTGTAGTCACTTTATTAATGAATTCCTGTAAGATCCTTCAAGATCAGATAAAAGCAGATCCAAAACTTAAGCAAAAGCAACATACTATGGTTTAAACTGTACTGCACCAATGTAAAGCATGTCTACTCTAGGACTGTACATCAGCACAGCCATACTGTTACTGACTGATATTCCCATGTAGAAAAGGCTGTGTCCCAGCCTTGCACTGGAATAATAGTGAGCCATGTAGCTCCAGCAGAAATTCCAGGAAGCACTGCACTGAGGAAGACTGAGTGTCTTTGTTCCTAGACATAAGTTGGAGTATAGGCTCAGATATTTCCTCCACAAGACCCACATTTCCCACCCATTTCCAATGGCAAGCACAGCTGAGGCACTAGGAAGAAGCATAACTTGTGCATAGGGCATGAGGATTACAATGCGGTGCAGAATCTGAATGGTGAGCACAGTGCAAACCACATCAATTCTTGAGTGATTCCATAGATATCACACTAATCCAGCATCTACCAATTGTAATCCTAAATTACACGCTAAGTGTTATACTAAATTCTCCATCAATGAAGCAATAAACTAAGCCATGACACAGAGAAGTGAATCCCAACTGACATTCATGATTAAATCTATTTTTTATTGCTAGTGATGCACTGAATAAAGACAGCAGAACTTTGAGCTACTGAGGTACCTCCAGACTTATTACAGAAACCAAAATTCTTCTTTCAGGTAAAGAATTCTTCTTTTTGGATGAGGAGACCAAACTCTACAAAGTAGCCCCAGATGGCTGGAATGACCAACCCAAGAAGAAAACCTCCATCATTAATTTCACGCTCTTTCTAAGGATAAAATTCTTTGTCAACCACTTCAATGTTATCCAGTAAGCGCATGGCACTGCTGACTGCAGGAAAACCAGTAGCATTTAGGGCGACTGTTCAGTGCTCCTCCTGTGTTTGTAAACCCTTTTGTGTTCCAGGCACAGCTTGACAAGGCATCAGTTTTACCTGCAGCTTCGCAAAGATATTTTGGAGGAGCGATTGTATTGCAATGATGAGACTGCCCTGAAACTCGGCGCTTTGGCTTTACAGGCAGAGCTTGGCAATTTTGCTTCAGAGGTGTGGATAAATAATACAATATTTCTCAGAGGTCTTTCTCAACGGCTTTTGAAACTTTTGTTTGTAACTTAGAAGTTTAAAGAGAAATGTGAATAGCACATAATTTCACTAAGTCCGTCAGTAATCGCATTTCAGATTTCATTAAAAAAATTACAAAATTTACCTGATTAAGGAGCAGTAATGAGCCAGAGGAATTTGGCAGGAAATATGGCAGAATGATGAAAGACTCTTGATCTTTCATAATTGATAACATAGCCAAGAAAGTCCAGAAAATCTGTAGTAAATTTTCAACATAAGCACAGCTGGGATGTGCAGAGAGGCTTAGAGAGATTAGAGAACATTGAAGAGAAAAATAAACAAACATTCCAGACTTCACAGCTATTTTGTGTGTAGACACAGATCCACAAGCTGCAAAAACCGGAAGGTCACTGATAGTATATCTGAACTAGTTATCCTAGTTTTGAAGCGTACAGAAAATACCCATTTATGTTCTCTGCAATATCTTCAGTTTTAAAAACCAATGTAGCTTTACTAATTGAACTCTGCGTGGTCTAATCTGTCTGGTCAGGTTTATCCTGGCACCGAGTCCCTCACTGTAGGTTGCACTGATGCAGCTGTAGCTGTCAGCTCTAAGTGCAAGACTGCAGGCATGTCTGTGGGCCCAGCACTTTTCTCGCCTCTGCTTTGAGCACCCCGCTGAGCACAGGTGCAAGAGGCACGTTTGGCTGTCAGGACACTGCCTGCTGTTGCCCTTCTTTTAGGAAATGGCATGAGGGTGATTTAGCATACAGGTAACCCTGAAAATGGAAATGCACCAAAAAGAAAAGTCAAGAAGGAACAAAAGGCTCCTCTCTTTTTTTAAAAATTTTGGTTTTTTTCTCCTAAAGATACATGGAAAGAGCTATTTTCGTGTTGAAGACTACATTCCAGCAAGCCGAATAGAGAAACTAACCCTGGAGCATGTACAGCGAGAGCTTGCTAAATTACATCGTGTGAATCATTCCCTATTTGAGGATGAAGCTGAACTAGAATTTTTAAAGGTAACTTGCCAAACTTCATTTATTTTGAGCTAGAAAGCCCTTCTATATTTACTATTGTCTAATATTTTCTTCTTGCCTTATACAGTGGATTTTAAATATGGTTGACAAATTTGAATAGCTAACAAAAAAATCAGAATTTCATTCTGTCATAGATACTGTCACTCTAAATAACTTACATCATGTTTACACAGTAGATTTCCTCTCACTGATAGTTTATAAAAGGTTAATGCACATTTCAGGATATTTTCAACATCCTAAGGGTTGATGCAAATTTTCAGCATGTTACCAACGTGTCTGGGTTCCAGATGATTAAAAATATACCTACTGACTGTATTAGAGATGATTATAAAACATGGGAATAAACACTTTCTTGACTTCTGAAACTAAAGCAGTTGTTCAGCCGCTTTCTAAATGCGTAGTGATTATTTCTTTAAAAATATCTGTGAACCCTGGAAGTGAGGAAGGAGAAACCTGAAGTATTTTCTCACATTAATATTTCTCTAGGGCTCTAGAATGTCATGGTGATGTGGAATTTATTTTTTTTTCCCCAATTTCTCCTCTTCCTGAACTTTTATGTTTTCCATCAAATGAAAAAATATTAGAGATTAGATAATGAATAAATATCAGTAGACATTTTACTGCAGTGCCACATGCTGTTATTTATAGCATCATTTTAGTTCAGTTGCTGTTTAATTATGTTAGTTCCTCATCTAACACTGTCAGTAGAATTGAAGAAATAGACTGAAGTTTAGCCTTAATGACAGTCCCATCATGCGTGGCAAATCCAATGAAGAAAAGCAGCTTCATTAGTATCTATTTCAATGAGTAAGTCTTTAGAAGGAGTCAAAATCATACAAAGTGAGAAAGAGAGCCCCCATGGCATGAACATGCTAATTCCAAATATGAAAGGGATTAAAAATTAAAACCCAGATTCAGCTAGTGATTATAGATGCCCCAGTTTTCAGAACCTGAACATTTGTGCTCTGGATACTTTCTGAAAAACAGATCTTCTTAAAGTGTTTTATTTTGACCACTGAAAATCTCTATTCACAGTTGAAAAGTCATCTGGGGATTCTACATTAGCTTCCCAGAAAAAAAATAAAAATTTAGACTAAACTCATATTGATCTGCAGATCACAAAGGAAAAGGAAAACCCTCCTCATATTCCATAGTTCTGTTAAGGGTCTGAGTCACTTTTTAACATTTTGTGGTCAAGTGCAGGAGGTAGAAAGACACACAACAACACTATGAACCTCTGGGCCAATCCCTCAGAGTACCCTCTGCACAGTTAGGTGGTGGGGGCAGAAGCTGGCTCCTTTTCACCCAGCAATGAGCACTGAGCAAGCAGCAGCAGCATTGGAGATCTTTTACTGTAGAAACTGGCACCGAAGGGAATTCAGAGGCAGTGAAATTCCCTCAAAAGTCACCACTATATTTAAGTGAGATACTTTGAGGTACAATTTAGCAAACCTTATAACTTAAGATTCTTGGCAATGAAAATTTATAATGTCTGATTTTAAAAGATTATAACCCTGAAGGAATGAGCACATGTATCTGAGCAAGTTCATTGCAGGCTGAGAGCTGAGGTGTCACTGCAGTTAAAATTCACAGAATCACAGAATCTAAGGGGTTGGAAGGGACCTCGAAAGATCATCTAGTCCACCCACCCTGCCAGAGCAGGGTCACCTAGAGTACATCACACAGGAACGCATCCAGGCGGGTTTTGAATATCTCCAGTGAAGGAGACTCCACAACCTCTCTGGGCAGCCTGTTCCAGTGCTCTGTCACTCTCACAGTGAAAAAGTTTTTCCTGATATTTACATGGAACCTCCTATGCTCCAGTTTAAACCCATTGCCCCTTGTCCTATCATTAGTCATTACTGACAAAAGCCTGGCTCCATCATCCTGACACTCACCCTTTACATATTTGTAAACATGGATGAGGTCACCCCTCAGTCTCCTTTTCTCCAAGCTAAAGAGACCCAGCTCCCTCAGCCTTTCCTCATAAGGGAGATGTTCCACTCCCTTAATCATCTTAGTGGCTCTGCGCTGGACTCTCTCAAGCAGTTCCATGTCTTTTTTGAATTGTGGGGCCCAGAACTGGACACAATACTCCAGGTGTGGCCTCACCAAGGCAGAATAGAGGGGGAGGAGAACCTCTCTTGACCTACTGACCACCCCCTTTCTAATGCACCCCAGGATGCCATTTGCCTTCTTGGCCACAAGGGCACATTGCTGGCTCATGGTCATCCTCCTGTCCACCAGGACCCCCAGGTCCCTTTCTCCTACACTGACCAATTCCCATTGGTCTTTACTACTGGAGAAAGGCCATAACAATGTCAGAGTAGCCCTAGCACCAACGAATTAGCAATTTTACTAAGATTATCATATTTGGTGTACCTTGTGGTTTCTGGGTTTGCTCAGGGAAACAAAGACACAGAAAAGAAAATGGAAAGAAACAAGGTTTAACAGTACTCAAGCAGCATTAATCCTGCATGGATTTCTATTCAGAAATGCACACTAGTGCCAAGTAGCAGTGATGCTGAGTACCCCAGTGCCACTTTGATGTTTACATTATTGTGCAGGAAGCTATTTAATCCTCCTTTCTCTTCAAATGAGGTGTGTGGGAAAGTGTTATTTCAATTTTACGCGTGGAAAATGAATGCATGTAATGGCTCTACGATATAACAAGGTAAGGTGATGATTCTGAGGCAAGTAGGTATGAAAACTTGGTAAGGGTTTTCAAAGGTTTCTTGACAGAGTGCAAGGATATTCAGTAAAGACATTCAAAACCTTTTCCTCTCCCATCTACCTAACTTTTTTCCCATACCTCTTTTTGAATAATGCATGGCAAATGCACTTTTTCTCTGCAAGGTGACTCAACAACTTCCTGAATATGGAGTGTTATTCTATCGTGTGTCCCAAGAGAAGAAAGCAGCAGGAGGGGACACCATCCTGGGAATCTGTGCCAAAGGCATCATCGTGTATGAGGTCAAAAATCACACACGAATTGCCAGTTTAAGATTCCAGTGGCGTGAAACAGAGAGAATTTCAGCTCATGTGAGTTGAAACCAAGTGAATCTCTTCTCCACTCTACTACTTTACTCCCCTTCTGCCTGTCACTTTGATAAATTTATTGCATTCAGAGCCAGAATTAGATTCATTCTGTACAAGCAAGTGCTTTTTGAAAACAGTCTAAAATCTAGGCTGGATCTGGATATCAAGATAACCAGTTTTTAGTGAGGTTTAGTTCTGGAGTTTTTTGCCAAAGCTGCAGTCAAAATGCTATAAAACTGAATAATCTGTTGTTGACTATTACAGAGACTATGTCAAACCTCTTTATGGCAAATTTCATACTCATTCCTCTCTCATTTTTCCTTCTCTTTCTTTTCTTTTGTCTTCCTACCTACATCAGGTCATGGGCTCATATCTCCCTCTTTCCATATCTCATTATTCCCATCCTCATGTCTTAGTATATTGATGTTTGTTAACAAACTCATATTGGTAACAAGATTGTGACCCCTTCTAAATGGTATTCCGCCATCAGAGGTATACCAGTCTACCATCATACAGTATTAACTTGCATCACACATTTACCAGCCTGTTTGTTCTCCCAAAATGGCCCTTCTTCCCCCTGAATATATTTTCATTTTTCACATTAAATTTGTTTAATCATTTTAACATCTGTAGGGCCAAATTTCACCAGTTCTATCAACCTGCTCTCAATGCAGTCAATGTCCAAAGGCTCTTGACTTTCAACATGGGGCAGTTATGATCCCAATGACAGACACCTCACTAACTGTTGAATTTATGACAAGCATTTACTATACCCAAAAGACATGTGGCCAGGCATAAATGCAACTGGACAAACCAACAAGATCATACAAATAAACATTCAGTGGCTCAGTGTAATGACGGATACATGAAGCAAGCTGTGGTTTGTTTTTTTTTCTCTTTAGAGAAAAAAATTCATGATTGAAAGCAGCTTCAGTGGCAAGAAACACACCTTCATTACCGATACAGCAAAGACATGTAAATACCTATTGGACCTTTGCTCTGCCCAGCACAAATTCAATGCACAGATGAATTCCAGGCAACTTCGGCAAACTTCATCAGGTGAGGTATAAATGCACTGTCATTATGCAGGCCATAGGACAAGTTTATGTTTTAGGAAAGGTGCATGCAGTGAAGCTGAGAATCAGAAGCTGTCAAGTCAGTTTCACTGTGCTTCACTTTCTCATTTGCAGACTAGAAAACAATGTCTCCTACTTCACTGGAAGTTAGAGGTGTGTAAGTCTAATTTAGTATGTGCAGGTGAGTGGGCGTGTGCAGGGGGTGAAGAGGATGATGAAATCTCTGATGATAATAACTATGTGGCTAAACTCAGATTTACCAAAAAACCATGATTACATGTCAGGAAACCTGCTGAGAATTCTGAGAAACATATCAGACTTACCCCAAATATAACCTGGGAAATGTTCCACAAAAGGAAGAACTATAGTAGTGCCAAATATGCTGGAGCTGAATTTAGTTAACTGGAAAACCAAGTGTCATGCCTTATCTGTTAGGGTACTCCTTTGTCTAATAACACTGTAAAAGTGTTGGCAACAAATTGTACCGTGGCATATAACAGGATGATTGTTATATTGCTTCTTTCCCACTTAAATTATTTCATAAGAATGTGAAATTCCACTTGCACAAATTTGTTACCATGGAAATAGGCACTAGGATGACATTTAGGTTCCAGGCCCCTTTTGTTGCTTGGGTTCCTGTAGCTTCAAACATAACTTAGTGGGACCATGATTTGTAGCATACTAATGAGTGCTAATAGTGAATCTTAAAGTTTCATTTGCTTGTGGTAATATATCTTAATAAAAATTGCTACATTCATACATAAGAGATAAATAAAGATTGAAAGCTAAGAAAATTATAGCCCAAGTCCTGATTACAAGCACGCCAAATCACTGAAACAAGCCAGAATTACACAAGCTGTGGAGCTGCAGGTTTGAGGTTCGGTGTGTGCTTGCTGCCCTAGAAAATAGGCTTTGTGAAGGCAATGACAGACAGCAGTTCAAAATGCTGCCTCTGCCACTGCAGTGAGGCTGTACGAGATTATAAGGCTTTGCCTGCATGAGGAAAACTCTTCCTTCTGCTTCACTGTTCATATGTATAAGTCACCCTCTCTTCAAAACTTGCTAGCAACCTGCTACTTTGAAATCACCATGGCAACTCTCAGACTATGTTAATACTGTGGACCCTTAAGCCTTCTGAAACCTTAACAAATGCCCCTGATCAAAGTAACTGAGGAAAGGGGGAGCCTAGGTTTAATGCTGCAGAGTAGTGTTCTAGAAAGTTGCATTCAGGCTAATGTTTTTTAGGAAAATGCACTAGAGATCAGCTGTCATATACAAGCAGAATTAAAGCCTATATTTATGCTAGCCTGTACCAAGCAGGGTTTGTTTACTTTCCAGTGTCTCCAATTGCCCAATGTCCTTCCCTCCTTCAAATCCCCTCTCCAGCCCACCAGTTGAGAACCTAAACAAATTAACAATGCCTCCTTCAGCACTATCCTATTTCAGGGAAATAAAATCGTTTGAGAGCATAAATTAGTATATAGCAGAGCCGAGATGTCATTAAGCAAGTAGTAGATTCACACAGAGTTGGAAAATTGGATAGCAAGCATTGCCACCAAGATGGTCCGCTACTCAACTTCACTTGTGCAAATCACTCAGAGCAAACAGCCGGGTCCTTGGCCACTCTCTGAACTTCGGAGAGCATGTATTAGTAGAGCTCCTGTCTTTTCAGGTATACATACATTGGAGGGCCCATCAAGGACAGGAAACTAGCACCCTAGCTAATTCAGTCTCTGACAGATATTTCTCATAAACCAAACATTTATAAAATATATGCTAATATGTACTACACTTCACAGAGATATTCAGGTTTAGATTATACAGTGTTGTACATTTCATCTGTCTTTGTGGAAAGTGAACTTGCAGTATAATTCATAGAAATTAAATCTAAATATAGCATATACTTTCTATGAAAGAAATTAATTGGAAGCCCTTACCACTCATTCCAAGGCCTAGATATCCTCAAGGACACCAGAACAAATATATCTGTGATGTCACTCTTTTTTGTTGGCATGTTCTAAAGGTTGGACAAAAAAGCGCCTTTGAGCTTAAAATGATGGGATAATAGAAGTGGATTTATATTTCCTTCCTCTCCCTGTCTCTCCCATCTTATTCAGAGGAAATTAAATTTATGGAAATAGAGAAATCAAATTCTGCATATGCAGCTCAGCATGAACACCTTGCCCTGATTCAGAGACTGTCTCGTTCAGAGAATGTGCTCTATGGAGCACACCTGGAAAACGTTTCTGCTGGGATGATGAGCAAATCTTGTGATAACCTCAGCGTGGAAACCAACAACAGGATTAGAGACAAAAGCAATCTTGTCAGGTAGGTTTGCTTTTTCCTCTAAATGTGTGTAAGAATACACTGTCATAGACTATATAATTGCAAATCTCTATGGTAAACAGTGAAGCCAACTTTTTTTTGCAGTCTTGATTGTGGTCACACCAAAAAGGCCCCATCAGGACTGGGGCTCCGTGATACCAGCAGTAGTGCAAACACAGGCAGGAAGCTAACAGTCTAACAGATAAGAACTTGAAGAAGAGTGACATTTAAATTTGTACCAGACTCGGGAATAAACCACCTACTAGGTTATGGAGAAGGATAAAAATATGGGACAATAGAAGTAAAATCTTTAATGTCTGTGTATCTTCTGTGGAAATGGCAGTATGTGAACTGAATGCACAGTGGAAGTTGTTTCTGAGCGAGTCTTACCTAACTGATCCCTCCACGTCTACAGGTACAAAACATATAGAACAGTGTAAGAACTTCTCCCTTTTCATTTGCATTGGTATATTCACCAATGTAGGTGGTTACTATAGCTGCACACAGTCTCGAGGCTATTGATGAATTCTAGTGCCTTTTAGAAGACTAAGATTTAGAATAAAGCCAAGAAGAACATGAACTACCAGGAAAACTTTCAGATGCATTGTTTTTGAAATGGACAGCAGGGCTAAATGAACCATGCAGAGGCTATGCTGCGTCTTCCCGATGCCTGCACTCAGCTCAGAGGAAAACAGGGGAAAATCAGTTGTGATGTGAGTGGTCCAATGGCAGCTGTTATTTGGAAGCAAATGCTGGCAAGGATAAATTACCTCTCTTCTGCAATGAAATGTGGCCCAAAAGTCAGAATACTTGTTGAAAGGCTATAAACATGTGCATTCCCAACCTGTCTCTGACAGATTAATGACAATGAAGAGTGCTAAATACCCTTGCTGATTAGTTATTGCAATGCTGTCTTCATTTCCTGCCATGCAGATCTACATCAGGGATATCCCAGTCAGAAATGCATATCAATTTGAATGAAAAGCAAAGGAGTTATGACTACCTCTCTATCCATTCAACTCAGAACACAATCAGTGGTGAGTATAATCATCACAGAGATTTTTTGTTTCAACAGCAGAAGAACAAAATATATTCCACTTACAGATTTAAAAATATCCTTTTACACTTTTAGCCCTGAGAATTAACCCAGAGTTTAGCAAGACAAGCTGTTTTATTCCTTTCATTCCTGCTTTCCATCAGGATCAGTGGTAAGGGACTTCATAATAAAGTTCTTCTATCAATGGTGCCTAATACTCTTCAGAGACATAGTTCAGTACAGCCAGGACTCTCGCATGAAGCAATATCCCTATGCTCAGATGTCATAATTTGGTTTGCAATTCAGATTTACAACTCAATAAATAATGCATGAGACAACATAGGCTCCAGGTCAATCCTCTGTTCTTACATTTGCATGACACTAACCAGAATGAGAACTGGACATCTAATTTTCTAACAGAGGCCATATTACATGCAGACAGCGAGCAGATCTATAGAATATGAAGCTATGATTATTTGTTTAGTCCATTTTGAAACTATACTTTAAACACACTGTGGCAATTGCACAATATTTAGTGTTAACACTACAAAAGTCACCATCACAATCAGCGCTGATTGATTGGATTGCAACTACAGAGCCAAAAGGGCCCACATGGCCAAAGGCTAGTTTCCAAAGGAACCCATAGGAGATTGTGTCCAAATCAACCTCATGTTCAATGGACGCTACACGCCTGCCTCTTTAGATATGCTAATCTTAAGAAAAATGTTCCAGATAAATGCATACTCTCCCAGAAAGGAACATTGGAAGAGCTTACACAGCTATTTTACATATACTTTTGTAAAGAATGCAAGTTTCCAAACACTTGTTTCAGCTTCCATCCTGAATTATATTGATTCAGAAGTAATGGTAATGTTGAACACAAGAACAACATATTTTTTAATTTTTGAATCTACTGTCTTCCTGTATTAATCTGCATTTATTCTAGCTGCTTTGTTTCTGCAGCACCTGGATCACCAGCCATCCAAAAGGAAGTTTTCCTAAGTGGTCTGGAGAGAGAAATTATTCGTGTCAGCCTAAAACGTGACCCTAAGAATGGATTTGGTAAGTAAGGAACATGAATGTTATGCTTGTCACTGGCACTGTCAGATCCTGGTTCCAACAGATTCTGGTGCCGACTCAACCTGAGCAAGACTGTAACCATCTTCACCACATTTATTCTTCTTATAGAATAAGACTACCAATCTTTGTGAAAGACTTAGAATTTCTGAGACTGAAAAGGACTAAGCACGCAAATCAAGATCACAGTTTTTTCAGAGGATTAACTAAGGCCACGGAGGTCAAAGGGATAAAGTGCTAAGAGTAGAATGAAAGGAACAAGGGTCTAGTTCTGTATCTGAAATAACATGTGCAGTGATTTTATTCATCTTAGACATTATACAGTGGGAGATGATGTTCTGCAAACCTTTCAGGTATTGCCTGAAATTGAATCTATCTAATGATATTTTATACCTTTTTCCTCCTGCAGGTGTTAAATGCTAAGGTCCACATGGTTTATGACTCTTGTAAGAAAGTAGTTGGAAACTTTAAAAGCCCCAAGCCAGGAAAGTGTTTTTATTGAGCAATTATATCTAAATAGCCAAAGTCACCAGCACACTTTAATTATAATGTGAGTTAAAAGCTCTGCCAAATCAAGACCTTGATGCCATGTAAATTAGAGCTCCGCATTCTCCAGACCATGTATAAAACCCACAACACTGGAGTAAGAGCCTTTTGTTCTTGTAAGGTTCAATCTTTTCTAATATTGCCAGTGTCTTTGCATTCTCACGCTATCTCATTTTTGCAGGTTTTGTAATTATTGGAGGAGAAAATGTAGGAAAATTAGACCTTGGTATTTTTATCGCTTCAATTATCCCTGGGGGACCTGCAGACAGAGCTGGAAATATCAAACCAGGTCTTTGTTTTTAGTTTTTAATTAGAATTAAAATACTTCTGTGGTTTAAAGTTAGCTACTCTGAATATATTTCTTTATTTAAATTTGCTTTGTCTTTTTTTTTTTTAAGGAGGACGACTCATCTCTGTGAATAATATTAGTCTTGAGGGTGTTTCATTTAATACTGCAGTTAAAATCATACAGAATTCTCCTGATGAAGTGGAGCTCATCATCTCTCAACCCAAAGGTATAAAGGGAAATGCCTTTGCTGGCTATAGAATGATAATAGTTAACTCAGGACACTGATATTTATTAGGCACTGGGATGCAGTAGTACTTTCTTGCTACTCAGTGTCAGTTATAACAACCATAGGTTAGCAGTGAAAATTGTCAACTTCTAGCAGATATCGTGTGATTTCTGTTTCACAGTCAATGTGAAAAAAATCTATTATGGGCTGCATTGCATCTCTGATAGAGAGTCATAGTCTTCTGCAGTGATGAAGCACATACATTTCTGCACACTTGTAAAAGCAGCACTCCATTTTACAATGGCCAATTCATTTTATATATCTGATTTCACAACCAGTTGATGTAGCAAGTTACTTTGTTCTCCTGCACTGAGGTATAACGATATTTGCCTTCATGTTTGCTTATTGTTTGCATTCAGCAATGCTTTGTTTTGGCATGGCTTTACAGACATGTATGAAGAAGGATTAAATGAAGAAAAGAATCTATCAAGAGGAAACAGCACTAGTGGGTCTGAGATATCTTGTGTAGACAATGGAAGAAAAAAGATTCAGGATTGCCATACAGCTCTCCCCAAAGAACAGGACATAAATATAGATGAACTTGAGAAGACTCTTTCCTGGAATTTAGCACCAAAATTGGGCCCCAGGATTTCAGTTCCTTCAGCTCATAGCCTGAATGTGGAGGTAACTGAGATTTGATGCTGTTAATTTATTTTACAACCAGCATGCGTCTTAAAATCATGCCTGCTATATTAAAAATGGAAAGTAATTGAAAATTAAAAGAAATGTGGGAAGGAGAAAGCAAGCCTTGGAAGATGTTGCTTGTTAAATTATATTGGTAATGTCAAAATGATAGACATATCTAGAATGTGAAAAAATGAGGAAACCTTTCCACAAAATATTAATAAAAATCTTCTCTCTTTTCCAGTGGAGGTACAAAATTGTGATTATTTTCTTGCAGTCTCTTAAGTTTTCAACCAGACACAGAACAGCAACTTTTTGTGTCTAATTTCCTACTATTAGATAACCTCCCTATCTATACTGTTTGTGCACATTTAAACAGATTATATTTTGAGTAACATTAGTGTAAGCTTGAAAACTCAGGGATATAAATGGTACCACTCCAGGATTACAGGGACAACAGGATCAACACCTTTGTATCTTCTGGAAACTCATCTTTTTTTCCCTTCCTTTTCCTATCCTTTTTTATTGAGATGCTGTAGTCTCATTAGTGTTTATATTTTTGAGACAGGAAACTGATTCTTCACACTTACCACCTCCATCTGAAACCAATTCAAAAGAAATCTGTACTGTGGAGCTTGTTAAAGAAGGCGGGACTTTTGGAATCAGCGTGACTGCAAGTGTTACTGTTAATCTTTCAGTGTGTCTGTCAAACTGTTACATGACCAAGAAAAACAAAGGGAAGCATATTTCTGTGGAAAAACATCGGGAAGTGTATTTATGTGGTACAAAGATAGAAAATAGGCTGATAACAAAAAACATTAGCATGGCACATTTCAAACCCAAGTGTCCAATTGATTGACCAAGAAAGCAAAAATTTCTGGCTCTGCTCATTCTCCAGTTCTTGCCTGCAGAATCCTTGAAAGAAGTGTGCTGGCAAAAAGCATGTGGCAGTAGAAGCCCTTTTCATCCTTACTCAATTTGAGAACAAGATCTACCATTGAAAGTGGAGTTTGGTCAGGAAGGAATGTAACCAGAGCCTCTAGAAAAATGCAATGCAAAGAATTCTTCAAGTCATGACCAGTTTTGCTGCTCCCTGGAGCTCCTGGAACTCAAAGGCTGTACCTGTAAAAGCAGATTACACAGGAGCATGGCATAGGCTCAAGCAGTGGCCCACAAGCACTGCTTAACTGTTGACAGCTCCCAACATAGCTTTGGCCTGTGTCTCAACAAGCAGTATAACAGAAGACATCCCATGCTGGAGGGCTAGAGTTTAGCTGTGTGGCCTCAAGATACGATATGCTGCTTACTCTGAAGGCCACAAAAAGGGCCCTAAACAATTTTATTTCCTAATATAAGGAAATACAGTTCCCCTTATATTTAGAGGACCAGAGAAAGCAGCAGTGAAAACTATCTGCCACATTTGAATAATAATTCCTTGTCCTGGCTATCAAAGTTGAATTTACTGCTCTAGGCCGAGATGTCTTTACAGTCCTTGCTGAAATGGAGTGGGAAGCAACAGATATTTCATTGTCTGCAGAAGAAATTGAGGGCTGCTTTTGCATCTGAATTTGGCCAGGGGATGTAGATGGACAGAACATGACTAGGTTAATCTGGAATTCCTCTGAGCTGCAGGCTGCACAAGTTTATGTCCATACTTTATATACTGTTTGAAAGGTTAATAATTGTTGAATGGATATTGCATAGTTCGGAAACTGGGCTAGAAACAGACTGAAAGATGCAAGCCCATCTTTACGTTAGCATAGGGGAAAAAATTGTGAACATTTAGTAAATGTTTTTATATAGCCATGTAGAAACTGATTGTATTCCTGAGAAAATAAAATGAGATTACTGGCTAGGGAAGTATTTTACAACTAGATGGGACTTTGGAGTAACATCCTCCTTTTTTTCTTATATTTAAAAAAAACCATAATTCCTGAAGCAGTTGCTTTGCAATGCATGTGTAAGTCACTTTTATTTTTATCACAGGAAGAGCACGTGAAGACTCCACTTTAATCTGTGGGCATATGTTTTGCAGGGTGGAATTAACACTACTGTGCGTCATGGTGGGATATACGTGAAGTCAATTATTCCCAGAGGACCAGCAGATAAGGATGGACAAATAAAGATAGGTAACATGTCTGGCAAAAAAACTCTGGGCTACAGAACTCAATGTTAGTGTGGAATGCTTCCCACAGGGACAATGAAACACATTTGGGATTGGAGGTCATACAACTGTGAAACATAATATGCAGTCCATTATTCCTCAGCCTGTCCCTGTACTACACATAGATATCCCACTGAAAAACCAGGAACCTCATACCAACATTGTACAGTTACTCTCTGTGGCTGCACATCAATGCATTTACTTACAGAATACCCTAAGTGCTAGTTATAGAATGCTGTATAACAAGCAGTATTGCACATAATTTAATACATGTACACATGAAGATCTATTGTAACATGCAAAACCTCAAGGTTTACACCCATTGAACTTGAAGATCAAACCAGCTTGACCCTTTTTTTGTTTGTTTTCTTTTGTCTCAGGTGATCGTCTGCTGGAAGTAGATGGCACCAGCCTCTGTGGTATCACCCATAAACAGGCTGTGGAACACCTTAAGAAATCTGGCCAGGTTTGTACAACAGCAGAGCTCAATAAGATACCCAGTAGAATAAACTGCATTTTGTATGAAGTACAGTAGCAAAGCTGGGCCAAAAGAAACTTTTCCCCCCAGACACACACTATCCAACGCCACTCTCCCAAAAAGAAAAGTAAAAAGACTTATGGCTCATTATGTGCAGTGTAACTGGAACCTGTTCATCACTGGTTTAGATTGCCAAGCTGGTTCTAGAAAGGGGAAACTACCTATCAGCAGAGCCATGCCTGACTGCTAATGACAGAAAGGAGGACCAAAGTGCAGTTGTTTCTGTGGCAACATCCTTCACAGATGGTACCAAGGACTACCGCTTTTTGACAGATGGTGAGTGATAAAAAAAGAACTCAGGGTGACTTCTTACAATGTGCAAGAAAGGAATGAATTAAAATAATTCTATGAAATTTCTGTGGGTTGCAAGGAAAACTGTATACTGAATAAGAATATCGTGTGCAATATTAATGGCCTTATAAAAAATAAATTCTGAACAAAATCTTTTATATGCTTAGAGTTACATTTACTAGATATAGCTGAATTTATCCTAGGCATAAATACTGCATCTCTTAGCCTTTGTGAGATGGGGTAGGCAAGGGACATCCTTTTCTGAGCTCTATAGCACTCAGGCAAAAAACAGCTGTGTTGATGATGCCAGTCTGTTACCCAAGGACAGCACTGCCAGCACAACTTCTGATGCTGTGTCAGTGATGAAGCAAGGGTGAACTGCTGCCCCAGGGCCAGTATCGGTAGATCTACCTCTGCAGCACACAGGGAGAAGGTCTGCTGAGGGTATAATTTACATCAGTTCCTTACGGGGTACATATGCCATAGCTCCCACTCTTTTTCCAATCCCTGCTTTGAACAGATAATACATTTGAAGTCAAATTGACAAAGAATTCTGGAGGCCTCGGCTTTAGTGTTCTGCAAATGGAAGGAGATGCTTGTGAACACCTTGGAGGAGCTATTGTCAGGATCAAAAGACTGTTTCCAGGGCAGCCAGCTGCAGAGAGCAGCAAAATTGAAGTCGGAGACATCATTTTAGCTGTGAATGGGAAACGTGTTCAAGGACTCTTGTATCAGGTACCAGACAGTACTATCACTGGGACTCTGGATGGGTAACATGTTAATAAAGACAATGGGATGAAACTGCACGTAAACTTAATTATCACCAGAGGGAGTCAGAATTCGCATATACTGAATCTGATTTCTATGTAGGATTATTCTCAAGAACTCAGTTAGGAAGGAAATTCTCCATAAGAATTCTAACAGAGAATTTCTTCCACTATTTATGATGCACAAAGTCTATTGTTAGATGCACACCAGTTGTTAATTAATTGGAACCTTTGTTGCTGTTATGCATAATTGGAATATTTTTTTCCCTTGTGGTCATTTGTGCTTTGTAATGTCATGCTAAATGCCATGCCCCAGATTCAAATCTCCAACAGGCAAGGTAAACAGAGTGTAACTTTTTTATCTGGAATGAAAAATTCTCTCTCACATGGAGAAATTACATGCTAAAAAAGGACTAAATGTGGATTTATTTTTTATCATCATCATCTTTTCACCTTATGAAAAATCCCCGAGTTTTGTATACGAATATGCATTGAATAGATAAGCTTGGTAACAAACAGAAATGATGAAATCATTTTCTCACTGACAGGTCATTTGTATCATTAAATAGCAAGGGCAAAAGACAAGGTGCTGTAAGTCCTAGACACCGGGGGGTGTGTGTGCTCTAATTGTACTCCTCCTTTTTTTTTTTCTGACTTGGTCTGTCCTTTTCCAGCACTGTCTTGCTCTCTGACATGCATCTTTTTTACTCAGTTTGTGCAGACAGGGTGTTTTGGCCTACAGCATTCTTTTTTGCCTCTAGATTAAGTTGGAAATCTCTATAGCTGAAAGCTGAATGCCACTGAACAGAGGTTATGTCAAGGAGGGGCTCTGAATAAGTCTCCCTTTGGTTATGTCAATATGGCAGTCTGCAGAGCTATGCTGTTGCAATTGACTGAAGACATGTCTCTGTCACATGCAGTTTGGATGAATTTGTCTGAAAATCCTGGGGGTTTTTTTAAGAAAGGAAGAATAATTAATTTAAACCTATGTGTCTACTTGTAGAACAAAAGTTCGTAAACAGATCTGATTTTACTTTAGACACACATTCACATAAAAACTATAGTCCATTTACATGACCATCATACATTAGTGAACTCTGGACCTCAGACACTGCTGAGAGGCACAAACACTAGGAATCTGGGATTCACAATAAAAGTTGTCTCCATCCCAGTTGGTAAAATGACATGTATTATAGACTGTGTTCCATTAGAAATCTAATATGCCTTCTTCCTGCTTAGGATGTCCTGCACTCGCTGAGAGGAGCTCCTCCAGAAGTCACACTACTACTGTGCAGACCACCAAGAGGTGTTCTTCCAGAAATAGATCAGAGTGCCCTGGTAAGGCAAAGCTTCCATCAGTAAACTTACTTCTGTAAACCTGGAAAAACACTACTACATTTTCTATCCAGTCTTGAACAGTGCAACTTTCCCATTATTCCAAGGCTCTCTATTCCATTTCTTTCCCTTCCCAGCTTCAACTCAACCTCTGGCGTTCAACTTGATTCTTCCTTAGCAACCAAAATAATAGAAATCTGATGGATATGAAACATGTTTATCCCAGTCCAACAGCTTTTGAATTGCAGTACTGTCATTGGGGTGAAACAGCACCTACCCAATCAGATCTTCTAGTGACACTTCTAAAAATACTCTACTAGATCCTCAGGCAGAGACTGCAGATATTCTCAACTGCAGTTTCATAATTCATGGGCTTGAGGTAGCTATATTACTCCCAAAAGCAAGAGAGAAATAAATAACTTTTCCTATGCAGGCTACCTCTTAATAAACTTAAATAACTGAAATAATGGTTTCAAACTGGTTATTCAGATTCTTATTGATTGATAGCAGAATCAGCAGGGGAGGAAAGAAAAGAAAGAACAAACAGTAGAGACTAAACCAGCACCATTAGGTGTGCTGGCATTATTATTCCTGCTATTTGAACACAACTCATGGAGACATATACAAGTACTCTCATAATGAACATGCATTTGCATTACTCTTGCTCCACACAGAATGGCCCACTCATGGTTCCTGTCCCACCAGGATTTATAAGACCTGTCCACAGGCAGACAGCAATGACTGTCAGGACCACCTCCAGATAACAAATTGGCTACTGTTGCTCTCCTGCAACGTGCCCTTGGCCGACTTCAATGATCAGATGCACAGGGGTCAAATCTGGAAGCCACTTCTACACAATGAATAGAACACAGACACAAAGTTGAAGCATGATATGAAAAGAAATAAAATGGGGTCACCTCTAGCAAACAATTCATTGGGAAAAGTGAATTTATGTAGTAGTTCCCTGGCTGGAACTCCCGAAGAATGTGGCAGATAAGCAAAGACAAAACAGTTATTTAGTGAGAGAGTAACTCCCTTTAATTTTTCCCTCCCTCCCAGCTATGATTTGATGTTTTCACATTCAAATGCTTATTGATATTGCTTCTTCAAATTATTTTGTTCGTAAAGGAAAGAAGATGGGAGAAAAAAGGAGCTTTGCTAACCTTTCTGTTATTTCGATAGACTCCAGCACCATCTCCAGTTAAGGAGCTTGTGGCAGAAGTGCCAGGCAGTGCAGAGGTAGGAAATAGTATGGCTCAGTCTACCAGTGATGGAGGTAGCACCTCTCCAGACCTTGAAGACTGCCTGGATTCTCCAATGGCAGCAGAATTCAGTGAGCCTCCTGAAGAGGAGAGCTCAACTTACGAAGAGCGGGAAGCTGAGTTTCAAGAGAAGCCCACACAGAAACTTATGACTCCCAGGGAAAGTTCATATAAGCGTCTTTGGAACTTCTGTCAAGAAACTGCCAGTTCTGAAGTCTTCCATTCCCTAGAGGAAGAAGTGAAGCAGAACTGCTACTCACCATGTGAATTTGGATGGGCCAAAAGGTAGGGAGTGCTGAAATCTGCTCTGAAGCCTTTCCTTCAGCTCTTATAATTTTGAAACTGAATTGCGAAGTTTTAAGTGCAGGGCTATCTGCTTCTTATAACTGCTGATTACCCAAGATTTTGTCTTACCATCTTATTCTGACTATGCTGTCTCTCTTTACTCTCATTTTATTATAATTTTGCATAAGTCTGCATT
Organism: Aegotheles bennettii; assembly: GCA_013398125.1. NCBI lineage: Eukaryota > Metazoa > Chordata > Aves > Caprimulgiformes > Aegothelidae > Aegotheles > Aegotheles bennettii. The sequence continues at coordinate 405,131 of VZRW01011499.1, read as the reverse complement.
GCAAGACAGTTGTATGAGTGCTGCACTACTGTAATAATTTATGCTGTTCAGCTGAAGCTGTTTGCAGTTTGAAATCAGTGGAAAGCCTGTCGTTGATTTAAATAGGAACCAAACACTTTCTTATTAACAGCAGAAATGTGTCTGAAGAAAACATTTGCCAGTTTTGTCAGAGTTGACTTAAATAGGCACCAAAAATTTCTGTCTTATTGTACAATCTCTTAATTTCAATTTTTTTTTCAGAGAAAATAAATAAAAAAAATCAGAATACAAACTGATTGAGAAGCCTCCTTTTACACTCTTTTGAATATACCAGACACTGGCACACAGAAGACAATTCATTCCATTTCAATCATCTTTCCCAGCTCAAAAGTATATAAAATATCAGAACAGAAGGGATCAGTGGAAATTACAGCTTTAGTAATTTTATCTAGAAACCATTTTCTATTTTTCCACAGTCACTTGAAAACCTTGTGTTACTCTTGACATTTATCAAGCACAGAACCAGACAGTCAGAGATTCCAGTCTCTGGGAGATCACAGCACTAGCTGACTGCAAGTCAAGTGGGGCTATAACAGCAATTCATACTTTCAGCTTCTCTCTCCTCTCCTGCTTACATATGTGCTTCTCTACTGCTGAGAATAAAACCAGCAGAAATATGTCTGAAGCAAATATATTTGTCAAGAGATGCAGTTTCAACAAAACTACGTTTATTGTGGGAAAATATCATTTCCAAGAAAAGTTTTGGATTCTTCCCAAGAAGGAAGTTCTGAAATAAATGTTTTTGTTTGGTACATTCTCACTATGATTTATTTTCAGCTTTTGCATTTTCAAAAGGCAGCCAGAGCAGTTTAAACAATATTTTAAACATAATGTCAGTTTAATTGATCCTTTCAGCTAAAACCGTACAAAAAACCCCAAAAAACCCAAACCAAACAACCACCCAGAAGAAAATAGGCATTAATGAAGAAATTCCTTTTGATTAATGAAGACATTTCTTTTTTTCAGATTGCTCAAAACTTTTCATGCAAATGTAGAAATCTAATATGCATTTTAAAAGCTCCCTGCTCAGGGTTTCACATCAAAAATTCCTTTCACTCTTGTTCTCATCTCTGCCAACAAGAACAATTAAAAAAGCTGCTTTGAAAAACCTTAGCCCATAGTTTTTTCCTGTGAAGTTCAGGTGCAGGGGACATGAGACTCCAGAAGAAAGTAAAGCACGTCAGTGGAGCTCATTTATGGACATGCAGGACCAAGACTCGTGTTATGGTCATGCAGAGATGGCCTGGAAGCTGTGCTATGATGAAGCCACTGCTGGCTCATTGCCTTGAGCTTGTATCACTGCCAAACACCTCTTATACCTTTTGAAGGTCACTCAGCACTCCACTAGCACATGACAGCTTCTATGACACCCACATTGACCAATGCTATTGAACTTGCTCTTTTCTTCCTGTCTCCAAAAGAAAGGAGCAGACTGCGGTTGCTGTTAACCTCAAACATTTCTTTTAATTACCCCAGTCTTCTTCCACAGTATTCTAAGTATCTGTTGTCCAGCTACTAAAGCATAAACTGTCAGCTTCATGCTCAGCTTTGCTATGCTGGAAATTGCCAAATTCTCCTTTCTTCCCTGCACAGATATAAGCTAACAGACTAGATTGCTTCCCTCACTGAGGGCATACAGCACGAGCCTATTAAGTTTCTCTTATTTGCATCACTATTTCAAAAATACCACTGAAGGCTACTAGCTATATTCAACCAAAATGCCTGTTTGATACTGTGCTTTACATATTCCTTCTGACTATAGACAACTTTTGAAACAAGAGCTTAACACTGGGGATCTTCTGTGATTTCAGAAAAGACACACAACTGGTGTTCCTTTTAGTTGTGTATGTTTGCTTGGGAGATTGTAGCCACAGTTCAGTTCTATCAGAGTGCGAAAGCGCCTAGGCAGCTGTTACATATGAAATGATAGTGTCTTTGCTATGTGAAGCCTTAATAAAAGCCATGCCATTTCAAATGTTTTTAAGACGAACGAGGTTTAGCAATATTTCAATAAAGATTGATATGAAGAAAAAGCACACTTTTGAAATAAAAGTATTTCAAACACTTCTATTAGCTTTAATTGTAAATTTAATGGGACACAATGCTATAGCAGTCTGTTAGGGTTCATTAATGACAACAGCCAAAACAATATTTAACACAACACATACAATTACAGTCAGCTTGAACATCTAAAGTGCTGAATACTGTGTCTCCAATATAGTGAATTAAAATGATAGATTTTATTCCAAGTAATTTAACAAACCCATAGACTTCTGTATGAGGACAGCTCATGCTTCAAGGCAAGCCTAAGAATAAAAGCAAGCTTACAAAGAAAAGTCAGGACTTGTATGGAGAGATGGGAATCATTTTGTATTTCACGTTTCTGGTCTGTGGTCTAGTTACCAAGGAAAGACCTGTAGGTGCTAGGAATGTGGCTGGTGTTACTTTTTCAAGAAAAATGCTGTTTTCAAATTATGAAAGCTTTTTAATCTTTTAACTAGCTTTACAAAATATTGATTACTTATTTATTTTTATAGTAAAACTAGAGGACTCAGCAATTTAATACCATAAATAATACTTTAGTTAAAATAAGGTCATAAATAAGCAGTAGACTTTTCAATTGTCATCTAATAAAGCATACAGAGGAAAACCCCAGCACTGCAATCTCTTTATTTTCCAGCCATGTATTTAATAAGAGTGATGATGACCTATCGAAAACAAAATGTATGCCTGAAACTCTCTCTCTAAACCCTATTGATGACGAGTATCTCACTATCAGCCTATCTCCGACCGCACTTTCACGGGGAGGAAGCCCTGAGACACTCTCCACAACCATGGCAACCCCACAAACACGTGTTTGTTGTCCTTCCTCATCATTCCTGCCTGCTAGAGAGACACACGACAGTGATAATGAATGGGAAGACCTGGGAGAACTAGAGGAAGAGAAGGAAGAAAAGGAAGATTGCACCATGGTATGTGATAAGCACCAGATTATTAGCAGGTAGAATATGACGAGGGGAAAGAAACAACTTAGACATTAATTAATAAAAAAGAAACAACATTCTCAGACATTAATTTTAACTCATTATCTATGCTATTTCTGCATGGCTTTTTTTACTTTCCTGGATGTCCACAATCCTCAAGAAAAGCAGACCTTTCTCTATGTCCAACTCTCCAGAATTCTTTAGCAGCATTCTGCAGTATTATTCCCAGTGTACAAAAACTCTAGTAGCCTCTAAAATTAATTGTTCAGCTACTTGGTTTTCTTCTGTTGCGTTTTAAACCCCTGTGGAAAATCACTTTGTTACAGTGATACTACTGTAATGTCCTGATAAGAAAGTATGCTCTTTCTGCTAATTACTATTCAAAACATAGGGTTCAGTCCTGCCAACTGCTGAACATCTTGCATTCCTGCTGACACTAATGAGCTCTGAATTCCTACTATTTTGAGATCACAGAGGACAAAGTTTAGCTCCAGCCGTTTACTTCAGTGGGACAGCAATAGCCATAACAACAATAATCTCTGCACCCTACTACTGTAATGCTTGACAGCTCCAAGCCTTTCTTTACATATTTCAAATGCCTTGATGGCATTCTCTGCCTTATTAGGCCCTATCAATCAATCACTATGAAGCTCCACTAGGTAAAAAGTAGTAAAATTAATTCTGGAATAAGGCAGTGATAGAACAGAGAAACCCTTATGTATGCTCTTATTTAAACCACCTGAGGATCTGATTCATATCTGCATATAAAACATAATGAAAGATGTTGATGAAGAAACAAAATCCAAACAAATAAATCTTGTGCTTATTTTAATAGGAAGTGGAGATCTTTGTGACTTTGACAAAGTCAGAGAACAATGGGTATGGATTCTCTGTAGTTCTTAACAAGGTGGACAACTGCCTATATATTGATGAAATCTTGAATGATCCTGCCTTGTCTGATGGAAGACTAAGAAGGGGAGACAGAATCATTATGGTACAGTAATTCTTTGAGTTTATACAAAGGAGGAAATATTTGCAGATCAATGTCATTTAACTTCATCATTCTTCCATTCACAGGGTCCAGTTTATCACATATTTAGACATGCAAGTGCAAATGAATCATATAGTAAATGTGATTCTGCTGACTCGAGTAGGACAATAGACTGAATAGATTGTATGACCAGGCAAATAACATGAATCATCTAGCAGCAATGCAAGACAACCGAGACATTAAATGCCTTCTCAATTAAATGACATAAACTGAATTAATGCAATAAGATAGGTGACATACAAAGGATGCGGGAGTTATGTCCCTTATAATGTAAGAATAAAGCAGGTTTTCAGCCTGGTTCATCTTCAATTTGTTGCATTAGACTGTCTTCCTTGTTTTTTGTTACAAGACCTTGAGTTTCAAGAAAAAAAAAGAGCTATTTTTATGAAAGCTCTGCATTCAGAAAAAGTTCAAAAAAGAAATCTTACCACAGTCTTAACTGTTGCATTCACTGACATTAAATACCAGGAAGGTGAAAACTAATTTAAGTTTGTATGCAAAATTCAGAGTGGAGGGAGAAGTACATGATGGTAAATGAGATCTATGACATCATTTTACTGGTTTGTCATTTAGGTGAATGGAATTGATGTCACGTCTTTACCCTGCAATGAAGCCCTGACTTTGCTGAAAAGCTCTCCTCCTGATCTGCACCTTGTGGTTCGTCATACTGACAGTGATCCGCGTCCCTCTCTTAGGCCAGATGAGATTCCTGAAATTACTCTAACAAAAGGTGCCAACGGACAGCTAGGTGTGTAGTAAATACTATGCATGCTGCTTTGGACAGGGATTACAGCAATCATAAGATAATCATAAGCAACTGTGGCCTTGGATCAATATGTCCCCGAGTGACCTTGAAACCTTTACACACTCTCTTTCATAACCCATGACCAAGGAACTGAAAGCTTTATTTTGGGCAAAGCCTTAGAGGGAAGACTAATATCTGTGATTCTATGATTCTGTGATCTCTTATTAGACCAATGAAGATACTTGGAAAAGTTTCTGGCAGATGTCCAGTCTCATATTTTTATGTATTGATATACAGAAGTTGTTGGTATTTAGATAATAATGTCTACTATCTGCTGAGATACATAAAGATTGATTTGGAGGGAAAGAAAAGAAAAACAAAACAAAAAACAAGGCAAAGTTTGAAAAGGATGAGCCGCTGGTTAGGGCAATAGTTTACTACTCAAAAAACCTCCACTCAAATCCTCGATTCACTACAGACACAAAGCTTTATCCACATCGTGCAATACAAGTGATAGAAGAAATTCCCATAGCATGAGTATGTTGGTATATCTGCAGAATGTGCACACAGATAAAACTGCAGACTCAGGCAACAGCATAGCTACCTTTGCTCAGGTACAGCATCCTGTTTCCAGTTCAAAAACTAGCTTGTTCAGAGATTGTTTGAATATTGTTGCACAATTCAGTTTTGCACTGTACAGATATCTCCTTAGTAGTCGTATGCCTCCATTCCCTATGGCACTCTGAAGATTGCAAGGCACTTAAACACTCTGGTAATGAGGGAGTTACTGCTATGCAGCTAAGTGTCTTATTCAAATGACTGTTCAACATCAGGTGAAATAAAGCACCATGGAGTAGCTGAAGTGTGGAGATGGACAATACCATTTAAGTTTTTTTCCATACTTTTTAAACTTCTAATTGCATTTCACTCTCCCAGTCCAGCTGTTGTACCCCATCTCACTGGGGTAAGGCTGTTATTTATAATATCAGTGATTTGCTCAGCCTATCTTTCAGTGACCCCACATCTATTCCATTAGACTGTATGTCACTGACAGTGAAATTCAAAACACACTGCCACAAAAGATGCTTTCTCTGCATTATTCTAGGCTTGAAGCTGACAGGAGGAGCTGGAAGCAAGTTACAAGGTATTTATGTGCTAGAGATAGTGCCTGGCTCTCCTGCCAGTGTGGAAGGCAGTTTGCAACCACGAGATCGAATTGTTTACATCTGTGGACTGTGGACTGAGGGCATTAGCCTGGATGATGCAGTGAGAGTGTGTGAAGCTGCCACCCAGAATGTTCAAATCAAAGCCACAAGGTAAATCTGAGCATACTCAAGCTCAATCCTAATGTTAAAGCAGGTTTCTAAATTTTACATCAAGTCAAATAATAAAAATAAGACAAACTACAAGAAGAATGCTTTATCTCAAAGGTTTGAAGGTTGTAACCTGATACATAACATCCGTAAGATATCTTAACTCCTTGCAATTACAAGTAATACAGTGAATACAAGTAGTCTCATATGACACAAATGAGAACTCTTCAAACTTCACCATCCAAACACAAATGTGAACCCTTTAATTGTGAGGCTGCCCACCATTTTCAGACATCCCATTCTCCAGGGAAAATCATCCTTATATTTCCACCAGTAGTGCCAACCTTCTCCCTACATTCTCAGATTTACAGATACAGGCAAGAAACTACCTCCAATGGGAAACTCTGAGTTACCTCCAACAGCCAAATGTTTTAGAAATGTGTTAAAAATGCAGCACTTAATCTGCAGCAAGTTAAGAATTTCCCTCATCAGTTCTTGGCTGCACTTTAGATTTACTGTGTTCTACAGTCTGATACAATGTCCTGGACTGATATATTTCTATTTCTAGCTTTCAAAGATCTCAAAGAAACAGTCAAATAACACCACAACTGTATGTGAACAACTGAGTTATGTCACTGAGTTAGCAATAGTGCATCTGTCACAGCGTCTTAATGTAGTTCAAACTTTTATCAGTGTTTTATTAACTCGCACTGGGCTAGCAGATAAAGAGACTTTAGCCTTGTTATACTTCTTGCTCTACAGGCAGTTAGTAGGCAACATATCCTAAGAATTTACAATCTAAGGAGACAGAAATACGGTAAAGGAAATTATAGAAGATAATTCCCCCTTCACAGAGGGGGAACCAAAGCCGAATTCAGAGTGAACCACAAAACAGTTCTGTGTTATCACAGGTGGTTTAACATGTTCTTTCTTTCCCCAACCTATTCAAATAAAATATTTCACTGTTGCTAAATACAGTCAAATATTTTATACACTGATATAATGGTGTTTTCCTAAAGAGCATTGAACAAAATCATAGAAGTGCACCTACAGTTTAGACAACTGACTTTCTAAAAATATTTTTCATATGTGCTTTACAAAGCATGCAGCTCTTAATGGCTGACATATTTCACTTTTTCTGCCCCCAGAAATGGCAATCCAGTGGTTCCTATAGAGAAGGAAAATAGTAAGTAAGGTTAATATTTTTATTTTTTAGTTCAAAACTTGCTTCTGATTTTGGAAATGAGCATAAAGTATTGATTCATTGCATTTAAGAAGTTATTAATAGATTAAAACTTGGCATTCGGTATTTGTGTTATGGCCAATCCAGGCGTCTGAAGAAAATTTGAATGTAGAAAAAAAATTATAATATTATAGAAAAAATAAATCTAGAAATAAAATGTAGAGCTCTCTGTAAAAAAATATTTATTGTATTTTGTATAGTCAGTTTCTATTCTTTTAATTTATTAAATGGTAATTTTACATGGTCATTCTTCAACATCTCTTTTGATTGAAACTACGCTCTAAGGGGTTTCCCAGCATTATTTGAGCCACTATTTAATATGAGACACTACTTCATCATCTAGACCGACTTTCTAAACTGTTATAAATAAATCTGTAGAAAATTGGAAACAGGCAGCACCAATATCCCTTAGTTAATATGAGAGCATTCCTATCAGGGGACAATATTTAATACTATAACAGACAGAAAACTTCAGCAATCATCTGCACTACAAAGACTTGACAAAAATTGCTCTGGCAGTAGAAGGAGTCTCAGCAAGCAGAGGTTGCATCTGCACCAGCAGGTGGAAGGACAGATATCACATCTACGTCACTGTAAAAGTGTGTTAGCTATGCAAGTAAAGCTTTCCAGTGTACATCTGGCTGGAGCGTTAAGTCAGGCCTAACCCACAGCTTTATTTACCTGACTAGGTATCCGATTTTTTTTTTTAATCATGCAAAGATGACCTGAAAAGGTGACCCTGGACCAGAATTTCTCATATGCCTACACTCATCTGAATACTGTTTTATGGCTACCTGAAGAAATTACCCCAAGTCAAGCCAGCTACGTATTTCCTATTCTACAACAACTAGCCATGTGTTTGTTTTTCTAAACTGAAGCATTTATTTAACTTACTGAAGAACAAGCTTCTTTGAATTTACCACAAGACATAGATAAAGTTACGTGAATTCTCAGTTACTGTGGTATAACTAAAGCACGGTAAATGCATATGGCAGGACGTTGCTTACACATCCTTGCTCCATGAGCTTTGCAGATTCCAAGATTACTCAAGACACCTTCAAACCAGGTTACCAGATCTGATTCACCTCTGATACAGATTCATGAACTCTACAATGATACAGTTAACCTGCCTCTCTTATAAAATAAGATTCTTTCCTTTTATAAGACACCAAAAAATTTACAGTAATTTGGTATTTGGTGTTCTGTTTGCTATTATCTCTGATAAATTTATTGAGAGATCTATAATAATTGCTATTAAGAAAGCAAGCCTTCATTTAGCTACAAAATGCATCCTAAATGCATACTTAGCTACAAAAATACATACCAAAATTGCTAGTTTTGCAATTTATTTTTTTTTCTTTTAAACAACACTCATCATTGTCTATAATTCTTACATTAAGAGTACTTTGTGGAAGACAGCTAAGGTCACCAAGATACAATAAAACAAAACCCCAAAATTGGGATTGGGTGGGTAGAGGTAGGAGTGTCAAGAAACGCACATTGTGTTCTTGAAGATCCATCTCTGCAGACACTAACACACCCTGCTTCTTCCTCTGCCTGATCATTGCCACATGTCTAGAATGACTCAGTCTGATCTCTGATTGTTGTTACAATTTTAAAAATAGCAATGACTGAGATGTAATTTCTCTGCAATTCATGACAGAATTGTTTACATCACTGTGCAAATTGGCAAACTTAATCATGCAGAAGTGTCTCAAGCTGCGTCATAGAGTATCAATATTTTATATTGATGCTTTGTTTAATAATCTAAGCACAGAGTTTACCTTCCCTTGTGTGCATGAAGGTTAGCAGGAGGCCTGTCAGAACAAAGCTACATGTATGCTTTAGGGGCCACTTGCTGAGTCAGAGAAAGCCAATATTTCTTTCTCAAACGAAAGCCTGAATTCCCGAGAACAGCGTCTGCTGCATCAACATAGTAAGGAACTTTGTATTTTCCAGTTATGGTTTGTAAAATTTTGTGTCCTCTCTTTGAAAGAATATAAGTCTGTAAGTGGTACTGGCAGCATCTGGGAAGGATTAATTCCTTATAAACCAAACTCCCTCAGAGCTTCAGACAATATTTATACATTACCTGTTGTCCGTCTGGTGTCCCTGACCCTGTAACATGAAGCTTTTAAAGCTTGTTTTGGAACCTGCTCACTGGGAGGTAAAAAAAGTCTACAAGGATAATGCTCAGAAGGCTCAGTTCACAGTTCAAGAGTGTAAGTCCACATAAACCCACAGGAATTTTTTTGCATTTTACATGTCAAATATAAAACGTTTTATTATTTCTCTGAGTTTGATTTAGAGTGCTATACTATAGAACATTTTAGCAGTACAACTGTGTAACAATTGTTGCTGCTTTTTCACAGAGAAAACTTTGGAGGAAACAAACTGTGGTACTCAGCAAAACACTCAGGATTCTCCAGAACGCAAGGTAAGTGACAATTTTGTCAAGTGGTCCATCAAATGAAGTGAGCTATACGGAGTGAGATTTTTTCAATAGCATCATTTAATGCCTTTGCTTCCTCTCCAGTTTCTTTGAAAATGTGAATATATTGCATTTGGAGAGTGTCCTATGAAGTGCTGAATTGGTTCAGCATTCCTGTCAGACTCAACAATTGCTGTTTTTCAATGTATAATATCACTATTTTAGCAGGTTGGCAACGTAAGCACAATCCACATGATGTAGCCCCTTCATTATGTCTTCATAGTATTCTTAGCAGTTTACAAGATTAATCCTTAGTTTAGAAAGAAAGTAGCACAGGAAAAATACACAGAATGTCACAGCATGGGATTCTAGGGAAAATAAGCAATATTTGAAACCTGAGATTAATATGTTTCATTCTGAAATTTTCAGATTGGGTATTTCAAAAGAGGATAAAATCACTCCAAACCTTTGTATTATTATGCAGCACTGTAATGGTTTGAATTTGGCAAGAGCAATGCTATTTTTGAAATGATGAATACCTAAAATACACAGGTATGTTCTTTGAAAAAAGAAGTAATTTCCATGGTCAATATACAATGTTACAAAATTCTTACAAGTGCAGATATCACTTCTCTTTGTGCAAACATGTGGAGAATAACATTATACAAAATTGAAATTACCCATATTGGGACTCATATTTCACAGAAATAGATTTACTAGTTTTCTCTTGATTATGTTTTTCAAAAAAGAGCTGCCTCTTGTTAAAATTAGACCTCCAACATGGCAGAAAAATTGGAACAATTTTCTCACTTTTGATTAAGCCATTACTATTACTGCTTCTTCCGTACCATTTAATCCATGATGGTTTATCTGTTCAACTTGCTAAAATTATTTCTGAGGCGAATATTTGCAACATTGGAACTAGTCATGCTGCAAGTCAAACATTTCTAGGCTGCTGCTATTTCTGACATAATACTTGACCCTAAAATAGCAGCAGATTTTAAAACTGAATGAAGTGCTAAAGCCAAACAGATGGGTATATTTGGGTTGCAAGGTTAAGATTTTCATTACAGAACAATATAGGAATTGAGTGTGTACTGTGTTACTGTCATGCTAGAGATAAGAGTGACTAAAGTGTCAATGAAGGTGATGTATTTGATATATTACAAAAGGATTACAAAAGTACATGTTTTCTTGCTCCTAAGAGGTTATTTTCCCCTTTAGCAATTATTAAAAAAGATTATGGAAGTAAGTACATACCATTTTCATTCTGATACATACATGCAGCTGCTATGTTAATCATTGGAAGATCTATACAGCTATTCAAGAGAAGGATATATCCCATAATCTACATCATCCAGTGAGGTCTGTGAAGCATAATGGGATTCTTTGCTATTAAAATTGCAAAAAAACACAGCTCTGAATAAACTCCATTTTTGTCTTCATCCTTTTATATTGCAGGACTTCATTATTGAGATTGAATTGGAAAAAGCAGAAAATGGAAGCCTAGGATTTGCACTGGTAGGTGGAAGAAATGGCAGGGCTATCCTAATAAAAGCCATCAGCCCAGACAGCATTGCAGATCTAGATGGGAGGCTTCAAGTTGGTGACATTCTACTTAAGGTAATGATTGTTCTTCATTGTTTTGGCCTATGTTTACTCTAGTGACTCTATAATAAGTATTCTCTTCAGCATAAAGGTTGTGCAGATTGGAAATCTGAGGCTGCTTAGCACAGTAACACATGGGACTGGGCCTCTCTACAGCTGGAGGTAGCTGTTGGGCACCAGCAGAGAAGCAGACCCAGTATAGCAGGGCAAGTGACAAAGTGCAACTACTCCATAGTGTAACTGTGCCCAGCAAGGATTACACATGAAAAAAACATAGAAACAAGAGTTAACTGACCAAGCATGCATGTAACACCTAAACAGGAGGATACTATGAGGAACCTATCATTGGTGCCAGTAAGGTATTATCAAGACAACCAAAAAGCACTGGAATTAGTAAGATTTTAAATAAAGATTCAAAAGCTCTATCTTAACCACCTTTTAATACAAACAATTTTATTATTTTTTTTTACCCCAAATTATTTTCTCTTCCCCTTACAGGGGTTTCAATATTTTTGTTTGCTTTTCTATTTTTCATTTACTTCCATCTTCCATCTGAAGGGTAAGGGAAACAACATCCTCTTACTGTCTCAGAAGAGATGCAGACTAAGCTTTTGTGGTGTACTGCTGGAAGTCATGGTATAAACAAACAGAGAGGAAAGGATCAAGCAAGTTACTAAAATGAGAGGGGATGAGAACACATGAAGTGCAAAGAAGTTATATAAAGATTGCTCAGCGCTGGGATACATGATTTAAAAAAGCTTTCCATTACAAGAATCTGGAAGTACATGCAATTGTATCTTTCAGGTGAATGAGACTTCTGTGTCTGGTCTGCCACGCCAAACAGTTATAGATCTGCTGCGCAAGGCTCAGGGCACTGTTCAACTCACTGTCTGCAGAAGCACCACTTTGCATTGGACTTATTCGGGCAATCAGAGCAACAGTGTACCTTTCCCCCCAAACACAAAGGCAGAGCCTGGTAAGCAGCCACGCAGTACATGATAAAAGTGAGATTATGTGTTGCCTGAATTCAACTTTCCTATTAGCAAAACAATTTAATATTACTAACTTTACAGTTACTCCTGATTCATAGCTGTAGATACAAGCACACTCTTCACCCTGACCTACAGCTCTGGCTGAGCTACTCAGACATAGGACCACAGGGAAGGAATGCCCACGTATGATTTTTAAGTCTAGGAATAGTGGAAACAAAGCTGCAAGACCCTCAAAGACGCTTTAACTCAACTTATGTTTTTGAGTCAATGTGCTGATTTTACCCAATTTTATACTACTCACTGATGGAATCACAACCATTTACTGACACAGCTACTAAAATGTATTTCCCATAAATTTCACATCCCAGCTCTCCTACCTTATCTCTCAGAAGCACTGCACCTCCTGTTCTGCCTGGCAGACAGCTCCCCTCCCGCCTGTGCTTGTTCATGTTCAAATTGAGAAACTTCTGCTCCCAAGCTGATTGCTATTGAGAGCACAGCCACCTGCAAAGGGCAGTACTTAAAGAGCTGATTAACTGTAATGGAAGAAACCTGTGCTGCAGGCTCTGCTCTACTGAATACTCAAAATTTAAATACTAATTAAAGCTGGGTGTGGAAGCAAGGGTATTACCAATCTATTATCAATAGATTACCAATATTCCTCAACATTCCATTTATTTGAACACTGAAGTGTTTCCTATAATGTAGAGAAACTTCAATGCAAAGAATACAGAATTCCTCCTTAATATACCTTCTGGCATTCTGGTTACAAATTGGAGGATTTCTTTCAAATCTCAGGCAAGAAGTCACTGCCATTGCTATTTGCAGATGCAAAGCTGACTGTTTTTTTGGCATATTTTACAGCAAACATTCATGCATCTAGTCAACTTTACTGATGCAAACATTCCTGTGTAGGTATTTTAGGCAATTTTGCTGTTAGGCAGCAGCTGCCTGTAGGGTTCAACATCTAAATTTTTCAGTATCTATTAGACTGAACCTAGTCCTCTTGAATTCCTAGTCTGTGTCATAAGCACTGGATGCCCATTCACTTACTGGAAGCTACTCTATGTGTTTCCAGAGCAAAGCTTTTCCTTAGGGATGAGAAAACTATGCTCAGCACTGGCCTTGAAGGAGGATGTTCACTGTCCCATCTCTATTCTAGTTTCATTTTGGGGGTTAATGGTGCAAAAAAAATGAAAGAATAGGACATTATATAAAGGCCGATTGAAGCTCTTGCCCTAGTAAGGGCTGTCAAAATACTCCCATTCACTTCAGTGAGATTAGCCTTTCCTCCAGCTCTGCAAGTTCATGGAAATAGCTGTGTGGACATTTATTTGCATCTCACGTGACGGTGAATTAACACACTTTTAAAAGTGTGTTACTGTTTAAACTGTTTTCCTGGACTGGTAAAAAACAATGGTATTGTAAAAGAAGTGGCATCAAAGTTAATCTATGGTATTTGTCCCTCAGCACTGCAAAGCAATGGGCTGGGTTAGGGAGGGCAGATTTAAATTCTGTTTCAGATTTTTTATAACTGCTATTGATATAGGAGTCTACTTCAGTGTATCTTCCCACAACCTGAATTATGCTGGTTTCTTCAGTGGTCATGTATGGCATCTGTGCTGCACTAACCTTCTCAGAGCATCCATGAAAGGGGTATTCCATGCCATTTTCTGGCACTGTATCTCAGCAGCTTTCCCAAGATTGAAGTCCTCTGGGTGTGGTGGCACAGAAGAAATGGATCTGTATTTTCATGGTTTATAGGCATCTTACTTTGATTGTTATTTTTTCTGGTATGCAGACAGTGCTGAGGGAAGCCTGCAAGCTCAGCCTGTTTCCACTTTCAAGAAAGAAATAGAATCCAACCAGATGGGCACCAAGGTAAAATCCAGATCAGGCTTCTAAAAGGTATCAGGCAATGTACTCATATGTATGTTGATGAAACAGGCTTCTTACAATACAGGCAAGAACCACACCTTCTCAATGAAAAAAAATTAATGTGAAGAAAGTTCTGCAATGACTGGAACTGCTAACGTTTGAATGAGCCAGGGGATTCCTCTGAGATAAGAGCATAGGACTAGTATAATATATATATGCTAAAAGGGCAGGGGGAAGGAAGGTTGCATATGCACATCTAGTTCTGGTGCTTCATAGAACTGGAGTAAATTATTTATTTAATTTTACCATTCTTTTAGTATTTTAAAACAATATACTTTAAATATATAGTTTAAAGCTGGGTCTCTTTAGCTTGGAAAAGAGGGGACTGAAGGGTGACCTTACTAACGTTTATAAATATGTAAAGGGTGAGGGTCAGGAGAATGGAGACAGGCTCTTCTCAGTGATGTCCAGTGACAGGACAAGGGGGAACGGGTGCAAGGTGGAACATAGGAGGTTCTGGGTGAACATAAGGAAGAACTTTTTCACTGTGAGAGTGACAGAGCACTGGAACAGGCTGCCCAGAGAGGTTGTGGAGTCTCTTTCTCTGGAGACATTCAAAACCCGACTGGATTCATTCCTGTGTGACCTGCTCTAGGTTGTCCTGCTCTGGCAGGGGGGTTGGACTAGATGATCTTTCAAGGTCCCTTCCAACTCCTAACATTCTGTGAAAAGATTTCTATTCAACTGTCTTCTGTTAACATTCATAACTCCAAAGCACCCAAACTTCTTCAAACATGGTTATGTTTTTGAATCTTAGTAAGTTCTGCAAGACATTCCACATAAAATTTTACAGCACCTATTATTTCTAGGTTTATAACTGTAAAACCTCTCCTCAGAAACAAGGTATAATTAGCAGCTACTGTTAAGATTCTGTGGGGCATTCAGTAGTTTACACCATGTAATGTGCCAGGGTAGTTTCTGAGTGCATTTGGAATATTAATCAGGGAATGAAGAAGAAATACCACTGTGAACTAAAATTTAAATAGTTATCTATCAAGTGTTACAACTGAGAAGAAGCCACTTCCACATGCTAGTGGCAGATGTTCTGCATCATTATTTAAATGCAGGACCCACTTACCATTCTCTAGGACAGAAAAAAAGCCACCAATACTATTGCTTCTGCTTTATATGGAGGGTGATCAAGGGTCTGCCTTCTCTGTTAGCTGTGGGTTTCTTCAGTAAAGCAGCTGTACCCTGCTTCTAACAGCTGGCATCATTGTGTCAGAGATAAAAAGAGGAAATTCTGTCTCAGACACTGGTGCTTTCTGCTGTGAAGAGCTTGGAGGTGAAGAGTAGAGTGTGACATGATTCCTGTGATTGCATTTTCTTTATGAGATCAGAGAGGATATAACTAACATGAACCTTTTTAAAGTTTAGGCACGCATGCTAAGTTGTAGAGATGTCTGAACACTGTATTGTGAAACTCACAAACACAGCTGATACAGCTTCTTAGTCCTAGTAGATACTGCAATGCTGAACCAAAGTTGTATACTATCTTCTGAAGTGGTAACTATTCTATTTTCCCTTTCCTTCTTGACTGAAGGACACATTTTTGTCAGATATAAGAAAGAATGTTGATAAAAGTAACTACATTCTTGATGTTTCTGTGTACTGATTTTTCACAGCTTTTTCTTATTATAAACCTGCAGGATCCAGAAAGAAGACACAATTCCCCTCTGCAAGGTCAGCTGGCTGGACAAGACTGTAAGGAAATCATTAGTAACATTTCAGACAGGTAAGTCTTTCAAATGCAGTAAAACTATTAAAATAAACAGTATGGATAATTTATTCTTATATTTCCAGAGCTGTCCTAATATGGTATGAAAATGCCCTCATGTGTCCCAAATGATAGAAGTACAGTTCTCTTGGAATGCAGCTCCATCTGCAGTAAGAGTTGCTGAACAGCTTCCCCACAACTACTGACAAATGAAACAGAAGGTTCAAGGTGTAACAGCTCATGCAGACATGCCTAAGCTCACTTTAGCCTTTCTAGCTGAGGAGGAGAGAGAACAGTGGTAGCACTACCGTGTTGGTGTGGGCAGGCAGGGTGTCCTCTCTGTGTGTTTCACTAAGTGTTCCAAGCAGGTCTTGAAACCTGGGCTGGTCCCTGTGCTACTGTGGCTGTAGCAATACAGATGTTGAACTACAGACATCTGGAAATCAAGAGAATTTGAGGATATTACTCCGAAGAAAGTACATAGTACAAGAAGACTTTTACTTAAAATTTTAAATCTACAGTTCAATGCGTAATCAAAGAATACTGGAGTGTTGATAAGACATGGGCCGTTTTGTCTATGACAATGATGCTGAATATATTAAATATTATTTTCTTTCATTTATAATCCAAATAAATGGGAAAAAGTACTAAATATTTACCTTTAAAACTTAAAATTTTTTAAGAATAATATTTGGCATGAAAATCTTCCCTAAGTTACCTGCTTGTAAAGATAAACTTTGAAAGAAGCTTTGAGAGCATCTGCAAGTGAGAATATCCTATGAACATAGGCTCAGTGCCACTTGCTCTTATCTCATTGCTAATACAACATTATCTTGTGATATACCAGGTAATCAGGTGTGATTATTATTAAATTATCTTGCTCTGTGTGCAAGATGCATAAATGCATCTGTGGCTAATTCAAAGTTATCTTACCATATATAGGGATAAGAAGTATCTTTTATGATTGTTTTGCAAATAGAATGGTTTTCTGGCTCCTAACCTGAAATCTGAGTTTTTTAACCACCAGTATTTTCTGGTATTTCTATTTTCTACTTGCAAAAGCTTTGTGTAACTTGAACATGCACGGCCTGCAATGTTTACTAATATTTGCGAAGCTACTACTTACTATGTTCTTCTTCCTCTTAAGTGTACCTTTTACTATTTTTAACATTATGTATTATGATCATACATAGGATAGGATAATGCCAGACTGTGATATGCTTAAGCCTACTAACATAATTGTTAGATCTGAGGGTATCAGAGTTAGTCAGAAGAGGAATATTTGACCCATTCTGCACATGTTATGGTTGTATTCTGGACTGCAGGCATATCTTCTACCTAAAACATATTTAAGTGCTCTAAAATTTTATAAATAATTTAAGAAACAGTAATAAGCAGAGCTTATTTAGCTATGATTGCCTAATAACTGAAAAATGTCATACATGAAAAATTGTTTATAACTGTGACATTCTTCCAATTATTTTTTAGGCAGCTTTTTATACAAAGTATGTTCTCATGTCTTTGGAAAAATAAAATACCACATACAGATACTAGTGGTTTTCACTAGCTATATTTGCAATAGCTAGTTCAGACAAAATGCTACTATTACTCCTTGAACTTATGTCCTTCAGAGTTCACACTAATTCTTGAAAATAATTGCTCAAGAAAGTTAAAAGTGATCAAAAATAGATTAAAACCAAAAGTTTTGTACAGATCAGATTATCAAAGCTTCAGCTGCTTCCATAAGACTATTCAACTAATGCTGTTTTACAGGTCACAGAAACATGAAGAATATGAAGGATGCAGAAGAGAGAGTCATCAGTCTGAGTCAGACAGCCGGAACAATGAAGATAATGATATGCCCCACAGGATTTCTATTCTCCCTAGAAGTAACTATGCAAAAACTTCTCTTGTTTCTTTAACACTATAGGCCAGCTCCTTTGTATATGCACAGTGAGAACAATACTAATCCCTTGTATACAAGATAAGAATTTGCCCTTTGTGTCTCAAAGACAAGGGCACTCAGGACACAATTTTTACCATTGATACATAGGAAGGCCATCAAACCTTTGCAACATCCACAAGAAGGCGGCCTACATCAGGAGGCCTTCTTTTTGGAGAAAGAAGGAACGTGAGTCTGAATGTAGTTAACTGAACCTAGGGAGGGCAGCTCTGCTGGCCATCACCCACTTGCCACTGCTCTAAGCACCTCTGCTCTGGATCTCCAGTTTCAAAAGGATGAGCAACTTTGTGTGTGTGTGTGTGTGTGTGTAGGTTTTGGTGTCTTTTTGGTTAGTTGGTTGGTTTTTAGGGGTTTTTTGGGGGGTTTTGTTTGTTTGTTTGTAATGTTACGTATCATGTCCTTCCCCAGAGGAAAATCTCTGAATACATTGATTATACTCAATTATGTGTACAAACTGAGCAAATAAGAAGAAAAGAAAGTTGTTGAATTATTTTGACCAACACCATGACATTTGTTCAAACCATGCACCATTGGATAGTGCAAAGAAATAACACATTGGGTCAGCAGTTGAACAAGAAAAATCAACACAGCAATTTGGGTCAGAAGCTAATTTGTGTGAGCTTCCCAGTGCATAATTAAAAAAAAATTAAATTCTTAGTTTGTCCCAAAATTAATAAAATAACAGACTGGATGTAGTAGAAGGCCTTTTTCATGTATGAAAAGCAATGACAAAGAAGACTTTGAGAATTAATGGGGCAAATTCCAGGACCATACTGCAAAATGTTCTCATTATTACTGGATGTAATACGTTTTTGAAATCATTCTCCTCTCTCCCTTTCTGTTCCGATACAACTCCTCAAAAAAGTAAATTAAATGCTTACACAAAAACTTAGAATGAAGAGTCAAATTCTATTTCAAGACCTCATTCCAAGAATCACTGAATTTCACTTCATATAGTAACTTCATTAAACTTCATTAAAACAAAAAAAAATTTATGTGCTTAAAGACATATTGAAGCACTTTCACAGCTCAGGTACTAATGCCCTTCTGATATCAGAAGACAGTTTACAGAAAGAATCTGCTGAGTTGTTCCTATAGGAAATTAAGTTGCTCCTGACCCAAACAAGAATAATTTGTGAAAGGAATCATACTGAGGATGTTGCAGTATCCCATAGATTCTCTGAAATACAGGTGTCTCTGTGCTTCTTCTTGCCCTGTGGAAGCAATGAACTGCTGATGGCTCTAACCAGAAGTAAACCACTGTTATGTCCCTCACACTACCAAGCTGTGCTGGCTAGATAACAGAAAATTATAACCAACCTATCCTTTAATACCTGCTCGATGTTAGGTTTTTTATTCCACTTCATCTGGAAGGAAGGAGAGGTGTATGGGAAATAGCACACTCTGTCTGGAGCAGATGAATCTGTCTTCACGGGCACTCTCAACTAGTTAATAGTAACTGTGTGGGTTAGAAAACTAAGTGAATAGAAAGTGTCTCAGAAACTCCGGCAAGGCAGGTGCAAGTTGTAGCCCAGACAAAATCTTAGCAAGCACAACACTTCTGTAACAGAGATTAGATAGAGACAAGACACAATGACATCTGGAAAACAGAGCACTGCTCCTTGTCTTCAGCTTACAACAAACCTATGGAACAGATATCAGGTTTTCTTTGAGATAGCTGGCATGTTATTCTTTGTCGACAGTAGCCTATGACTTAAAAGGACAAATTCCATAATTCTTCTGCCTCAAACCACTATTTTTTACTAAACAAGCTGCTGTTTTCACTCTACACAGTAACAAAAAAATTTTAATTGCTCCAGTAGAGTAGTGATATTTCTGGAGATATAAATGTTTATCCATCTTCTTAATCTGTCAAGCTTTGGATCAGAACATATACTTCAGGATGAGATAATTAGTAAAACTGAACGCTGATTTTGGTGATCAAAGATACTTCACATCTTGTTCTTGAAGGGGAGTATGAGGTTAGATGGAAAGAACAGAAGACATTTTCTTTCTTTGGGGAAGAAGAATTTGCAGTGATTATGTCTAGCAGTGGGGTGTGACAATACGAATTTTCAGTAAAATACTGGAAACATGAAGATAATTCCCAGTGAAGATGTGTCCAGAGTCTTCTATACCAATATAAACTCACACTAAAGTTTACACTTCTGCAAGAACAGATTATTTAGAACAGGTTTTTTTTAGAAACCATATGAAGCAATGAGTTGCAATAGTTGGATCTGCTTCTAAATTACATGAAAAGTGGTGCTGGTTGTATCCATGGTGCTGACTTATTCTTCTTCTGTGCACATTAAGTAAGCCAAAAAATTGTTTTCACATTTTACTTCCACAGTATAAGCATCAAAATGTACTTAAGTACTGCAGTCCCCTAGGTTTTTAAAGCCAAGTCTTTGCACTATGAACAATAATAATTAAAAAAGCCTTTGTTTTTTTATTGATATATAGGTAGAACCTTTACTTCTGGAGATGAACTGACTCAGTTAATTAACAGTAAACCATCACTGACTGGAGCAGGTCCAAAGACTGGCATCACAGGTTTTATTCGAGGCCTTCAGTTGCGAATTGAGAATCAAGACGTGTTAAAGGAGTTTATGGTAAAGTGCAATTCTTTTTTAAGATTTGAGTGCTTAGCAGAGCTAAGAAAGTGACTTTTAGCAGCCTTCTGCACATTGTGTGGGAGATCAACTTGTATATCTTTACTGGCTCCACTTTCTCAGATAATTATTCCACCCTGAGGGGGGCTTCTATTAGGCTGCTTGGATGATATTACAGTACTCAGATCTCTCTTTCCACTCAGGTCAGGGTTACACTGTTCCCTGTCCAAAGATGTTGCCCACATGGAATGAAAAATAAAATAATACATAAAAGTAGAGTATGAATAACTGCCAAAGAACTATTCTAGAAGCTGCATTAAAGCAAGAAAACCATGCTGCTAGGCATTCACTAGTGTTGAAATATTTAGTTGATCAAAGGAAAATGTTTCACAGAATGCTCCAGTGACCCATGGAACTTACTGCCACGAGATATTATTAAAGTCAGGAGCTTTGTGAAATTAAAAAGAAAAAGTAACATACCTCTATAGATAATGAAAACACATAATTACATCTGATGGCATATAAATCATGAAAAAGTGTAAAATTAGGAAAGCATATAAAATCCTTATTTCAGGATATAAATAGAGTACTCAGTTATCAGCAAATTCCCAAAGAACAGATTATTTCATAGGTCTTCAACACAGTACTGGAATTTCCTTTAATGTACTCATCACCAGTGAAATAGGTTGCTACCACTTTCCCATAGTAATTACAACATCATCAATTTCTTTCACTTGCCTTTATAACTCTGACTTTCTACATACAAAATCCCACTGGCTCAGGTGTATAGGATTTTCTGACTTTCCTTGAAGACTCAAGGGCATGTATTAATTTCCATTCTTTCCATTCCTTTACTGATGTAGGCATAGCATACTATGAGCTAAGTCACATGTCTGGACAGAAAACGTAAAGATCTAATAGGAGAAGCACTGGCTACCAAAGCCACTGGATATTTTATCTGAGTAAAAGCTGTCGTAACTGATGAAGGTGTTAAAGAACTGTCACATGTATTTCAGTCCATATACACTGTAGAGTGGCATAATGTGATGGCTGAGCATTGTGCAATGCATACCAAGGAGGTAAAAGAATGAAGAAAGGTGAAGGTAACTCAAAACTGTAAATTAAATTGACGTGTACATTCCTGCTTCCAGCTACACTGCATTCTGTTCCCCTAAATCTGCTATGACGTACTTGACAACCATATGATTTGCACTTATCATTGATGTTGTTTCCTGTATCCATCACTTTCTCCATCCCTGAAAAGTATTCACTGACATTCACTACATGTTAATGTGCAATAGTTGCTGCTTTAGTCAGTATATTATCAATTATGAATGCTAACATTTGGCCAAGACACTTCCAAACATCTATTTTACAGTAACAGGGATTTGTAATGACAGGGGCTGAGGATGTGGGTTACGAATTTCACTTGAAAACCCCAGAAATTTTGTGCAGGCTGAAAAAAATACAAGGCAATTTGAATTCCTTGCCTAGAAGTTTGGAGAACGACGTACTGATTCTTTTCTGTAAGAAGTCTATTTGCCAGTCTTGGGTCACATATACCAGTAAAGTTTGCTCACGCTGACTCTGTAAAGGTTGTCTGTAAAGGATGTGAACAACATGGATTCACTATTTCTCTTTGATCTAGGCTTTAGAACATGTGAAACCAATAGATGACTGCAGAACTGGCAAAGCACCAGAAAACCAGGATAAAAACAGATACCGAGATATTCTTCCATGTGAGTATGCACACTAATGAGAACAGATTCAGCGAACAAAGACATTGGAAAACATAAAGACAATTAGAACACTGAGATGTAGGAGGTGCAAATTCCACCCCATTCTTAGAGAGCTCCACTAATAACAAAGTGTGTTGAGATTTTTCCAAAAAAGGTAGAACTCACGTAAGGATGTCTGCATTGTACAATATGTAATTTTCTGAAGTATCATTTTCCACAAGACAGGACTTGGTCTGGTAGGGGACCAGCTGTTGTGACGCTTCCCTCCCTCTTTCTCAGAGATATTGATCTACATTTCTGTGGGCAAGTGTAACTTGAACTGTAACAGCAATTCTTTAAATCTGTTTAAATGTACAGCTACATTTACTGCTTGTGGCACAGTGGAATTCTGAAAAGTACAGTGAAAATCATGAAGTTATGCAGCTCTTTGAAAGATAAAGATTCTTTCAGAAGTAGTTGAAAGCATCCAACCAGAGCTTTCAGCTGGTCAGTTCTGACCTGAGTCAGAAACAAGTTTTGTCACTGATGAGAAGTAATTTTGGAAGGAAGATTTGAGTCCAAGAGCTGAATGACTGCTGTTAACAAGGATTTCCAAACCATAATGTACTGCCCAATGATTCCCTGAGAGGTATCACAACAGAAGGAGAACTTTCTGGACCATTGATGTATTTCTAAATTGCAGCACCAGGAGAACACTTGCAAAGTTTATAGCACAGTTCCCTCTCTATAGTAGTGATACAGGATACATTCTCAGAAGTTTCCTGTTTTATAACACCAAGATCCAGTGATAATGTTCCCATGCCATACATTAGAAGCAATGTTGGATAAACTATTTTGAATTGCTGCCAAACAATTCTATGGTAATTAGAAGGCATGCCAGAGTGTTACACACGTTTCTCAAGAGAAATAAAGCTGCAGTGAATGATACAAGTTATCTGTGGGACTGCTATTAGCAGGGATTAATATTAGTGATACCAGCCAAATGTATTCTAAAATCCAGAAGCTTAATTTGCTGCTAGAGGCTGAGGTTCCCCATCTCCTGAGTGCTAGAGATGGTAGAACTCTGATTCATTTCTACAGCTGAAATAGCAACTTTCTGTTTCTGTACAGATGACAAGACACGAGTTCCTCTGGGAGAAAAGAACGGCTACATTAACGCAAGTTACATTAGAATGAAAGTTGGAGAAGAGGAACATTTCTATATTATAGCCCAAGGGCCTCTGCCATCCACTATGGCTGATTTCTGGCAAATGGTCTGGGAGAGTGAATCAGATGTGATTGCCATGATGACAAAAGAAGTGGAGCTAGGGCAAGTCAAATGTCATCGATACTGGCCTGAACCTCCTCATGACTCCATAGACCTGGCTAATTTCCATCTCAGACTAGACAATTACCAAAGTCTGGAATACTTCATAATTAGAACAATAGAAATTATCAACAAGCAGGTAAGTTGCATATACTTCATACTTTTGAATATTATTAAATTTATTAGATATCCTACTTGAGTAAATACTAGTATTATTGTTTGCTTCTTCTGTAAAATTTGCTCGCTATTTTTTAGGAATGTAAAAATCTGAATAACAGGCATGAAATTAGGGTTAATGAGATGCTTCTTCTCAGCTCATTGCACACATAATGGATCCAACACTACATAAATCTAGACAAGAATCTAAAAAAAAATAGTCCTTTAGTAGTCACAGAGCTGGTGTGTTCACTGATTTGCAAAATTGCTTACTGTTCTCATCAGTAAGGGCTGCCAGAGTGTATTCACATTCTGTAATGGTGACTGGAATGAAAGGGGAAGAAGGTTGTTTTCATCCTAGAATTTAGAACAAATTATATTCCTTTCATTCATGAAAATACATGAATATATACAAAACTACTAATCTAACAGAAAATTTCTATAAACCTAACAAATACAGAAAGAACATGGAAATCATGTCAACTACAAGTCCATCAGTCTTGCCTCGATAAGTTAAAGTTGGCAAAAATTTCTGCAGGACATATTAATTAATGGAATAATTAAGATATTTGTACTTGTACCAGACTAACTTAGTGTCTTTTTCCATCAAGAAAAAAATGTTTCTATATAAAGAAAACACAATTCTCCTTATGTCACCGAGTGTGAAGCGTAGTAAAGCATTTGATAGGAGTCTTCCCTAAAAATTATTAAGATGGGATGGTGGGTAATTACATGTGATTGTTTCAATAAACATGTTATGTTTGCTATTATTGTCTTGGACCAGTATCAAACTACTACAGAAAGACAGGTTTACTTCAGCAGAAATGCATACATGCATTCAAATTCTTCTGATGGTAAAAAACCAGGTAGTTCTTTTGCATTGAGCTTAACATGTTTTGGCAAGCTGGCAACAAGTACTCTCCCAGCACCATTCAGTTAATAGTGTGCTTTATTTTATCTACATTATGATTATTCTTGTAAGCATTTGTTTGGTTGATTTGGTTTGTATTGTTAGGGTATCTAATCACAAACTGTTCTTTTATATCTGATAGCCAGAATAGCATTTGCGATCTTACTATCATGGCTATTGTATTACTACTCTTCTATTGGTATGGCTTAATTCAGTTACAAAAACAATTTCAGTAAACAGTACTGGAATGTTTTAATTTAACAGATGTTTTTGTTTTTCCCTTTTAACCAATAAATAATATAACTACATCCTTTTGGGCAACAGACTAACTTCAGTGTCTCATCAAAATTATATGAAGTATATTTCCTAGGCCAGTGTGCCTAGCACATTTCTGAGTGTGTTTCTGAAAACTTAAAAGAAGCCTTAATAGGATCAAGTATGAAAAACTGAAGAACTGTAGCGTAGACAAACAATTGACTAAGAACAAGGTTGAAAGAAAATTTATCGGTGGAATTCCTTAAAAAATTTGTCTTAGGGCTGATCATTTTTAACATTTCTGGCCTTCTCTTCCAGACAGAAGAGAAGCGAACTATAAATCATTTGCAGTTTACCACTTGGGCAGACCACAATACTCCCAAACTGGCTGAGCAGCTTGTAAAATTCATTTGCTACATGAGAAAAGCTCATGGTACAGGACCTATTGTTGCTCACTGCAGCACTGGCATTGGAAGAAGTGGAGTTTTGCTGTGTGTTGAAGTTCTGCTCAGCTATATAGAAAAAGATTTGTGTGTAAGTATCAAACAGGTCATTGTTAAGTATTACAAAACTGGTATGATGTTAACGACATGTGGGGGTATCTTAGACTAGAGTGATTCCCGGTAGAATTCATCCTAAGAAAATGGAATAAACACAGTTTTTGTTTTCTTAAAGAACAAAGGTAATAACTGCAAATACACTGTTTGTAAAGGAACTGAGTTACAGTTTCCCCATTTGATCATGCTTAAATCTTTATAACTTGCATCTCAACAAAATAAAAACTGTTCTCTTCCAATAGTTCAACATCAAGCAGATAGTGAGAGATTTGAGAGATCAGCGTTTTGGCATAATCCAAACTAAGGTAAGTTCTCAATATTCAAATAGAGCACAGATTCCAGACCCACATATCTCACCCCCCACCCCCACACTCTTTTTTTTAAAAGCTAAAAGAAAAGCAGGAATCAACAACAAAACTGGTGAAATACCTCTGCAAAATTGAGGCCTTCAGTTGAATTCTTATCATTGATGCTTTATCATCACCTCAATAAACCCTTCTACTGCTGAGTTAAACCTAACCCTGAAAAGAGTTTTCACGCAGGAAAATCACAAGATGCAACTAATTCAATTTAGAGCAAACAGGTGGTGGGAATAAAAGCAAGACAAGACTAGGATAAGTTCTTCCTATAGGCAAATATTTTAGCACATGCTTTCATATATATTTCCTCAGGATTATGATTGAGCATGTGATTAAAATTAAGCAAATAGATAATCTTCGCTGACCTAAATGAGACTTGAGCAGATGCTTACAGGTATTGCATTGAATAAGAAAGCATTCCTGAACTTTTACAAGTGATGGAACGAAATGAAAAAGGATGCTCTTAAATATTTAAGTTTTTGTATTCATGTTACAAAGATACTGATGTCATAAACAGCACTTCAGCCAGTCCATCCTTCGTCTAGAATTTATGTTGAATGTTTCACATTGGTGTCTCTGTGTACAGGATGAATATTTATTCTGTTATGAAGTTGTGCTGGAAGTCCTTCAAAACCTTCAAACAATGGATTCCTACTGACTGCAACATGACTCTTCCCTGTTGCTATTTCCCTTGGACTCCAGGGACCACTCAGCAGTTGCTTTAAAGAGATGTCAAGCCAGCACAGACAAGTGTTATATTACATGCTTTATTAGATTGCTCTGACTTCTAAGCCACTTCAAAACTTTGCTTAACATGTCCTGGGTAAGTCATGTAAATCTTGGTTCACAGTCTGGAGAAACATCCAGCCAGCACTGCAGTACTGCTGGACAATTTGCGTGCTCTGTATAATACATTAATTATTAGGAAAATATTTTGGGACTGTGACAAGGAGATAGCAACCTTTGGAATTAGCTTTACTTTCCAGTGGGCAACTATAAAGATCGAAGATTCTGCTATGTTGATGTAAAATTAGTTGTCCTTTACAAATTGTTGTGTACTATTGGCTTCTGGACTGCAAATCAGTATTTTCTATAGTAGTTATGCATTTGTGTGGAAGGACTTAATTTGTTTACCTTTGTTTGCTTGAACAATGTAGAACCATTTCCAGTCATCACTCCAGCCCAGAAATTTATAACACCATCACTAGACATCTTAAATCAAGAAGATGACAGAAAAATAGGATGCCTTTAAACCCTAGTTGATTCTCTTCAAAGCAGGAAGAGTGTTCTAATAATTGGATGGAATATTAATTTTTCTCAGCAATATGAACAGCTGTAGATAGCATCAGTATTCTCTCATTCTGCGTTGATGTAAAAAGGAATGCAATACTAAGCCAGATTAAATGCTTGTGAGTGCATTTTGGCATGCATATTCATTTCATCTTCCCCTGATCCTTTCCATTGATTAACTATCTTGTAATTCTTAAGTAGGATCTGAGCCAATCTATGGGAAGTCCTACTGGTTTCAGTAGGGGTTGGATCAGATTTTTAAATTAGAGTAAATAACTCTCTGTACAGTTTATTCCTCTTGTAAAAAGTGTTTCTGTTAGTGTGGATTTGAGCAGAAATCTGCTGTTCAAATTTCTAAGACTGTACTTGTTTCTATAGTACTGCTTCTACATCTTTTATCCAGAAGGTGATATATGTGGAAGTGATTAGATGTGCATTGGAAGAATAACTTTTAAATATAGGAAAGCATTTATTTAACTGAATTGTACATATTTTAAAAACTTCTTTGATTTCTGGAAAGGAGGAAATATTAAGAGACATTTGAATATAAAACTGCAATAAAAACAAGACAATAAAATAGCTGTTTGTTTTCATTAATAATTAGAGGTTTATGGTTCAGAAAGACTGAATGATTAAATGCAAATTAAAAGTACGGCTTTTAGAAAAAGTCAGTGTAACACAACTATAATTAAGGCCAAGGGCCACTTTCTGCCCTCAGAAGTCTGCTGGAAGTCAGGAAAAGAGAGAAATAAAATTTACGATGTGAGCCAGATGCTAATTTCAAACATATTGATAGAGATCCAGAGTAACACTAGATTAGTGGAGAAACCCTGGAATTACATTGGTATAAACATAATCATAATTTAATGTTCTGTCTTAAATTCATTGAATTTGAGCCTTCCCAGAAGCATTACTCTCCATACATTATGCATTTACTATCTTTATGTTGCATATAAAGGACTACTGGCAGTTTTGTCAAATGTCATCAGCCAAATTTTTGTTCATAATTTTGTTACCTTCATTTGGTATTTGGCCTTTGACTTTGATTTTAATTATTGCACATCTACTACTATGCAATGAATGCACTACACTGCACAGGAATGCACAATTCACTTTTTGTACCACAACTTTAAAAAGCTTCTCAATGAAAATACTCCCATACTTTATGCAAAGGCGTTTTTTCTGTGATTTAGAACAAGCATTCTGGATTTAGAAGACAATCTTCAAGGCATTGTTTGTTCCTCCACATTTGTGCATCATCTTTGCAGCTGTTTGACAGAAGTGTTTGCTGTTTGACAGAAGTTTTTTCTGTTTTACAGGGGTATTAAAACAATATCTGAGAACACTGAATTGAGTTGAATTTCATTTTCTTTTTATGAAAAAGCAGCTGTACTACTTAACTACTAACCAGTAAGAGCTCAAGGGAAAATAACCTTTTATTAATTAGGGCTTATATTTAAACGTCCTCCAAAGGCAGATTTTATTATGATGGTACCTTTTGTACAATCTCCTAAAGCGGGTGTTACTGACCTCTGAGACATTCTGTCATATCCCATGTTCTTATCCTTTAGGAATATAATAATTAAATGCTTTTAAACTGATACTGTGGTTACAATCCCCATAACAACATTCTCACTCAGAGTGAATTTTGTTTTAGATGAGACATACACTTTTACACAGATCTAGTCCTCTAAGGCTGCTAGCAGGGTAAGATAAAACAGAACTGTCTTTTCACATATTTCATAATCCGCTATATAACAAAGAAACTTTCACCCACAGAAAATTTCAGAGCCTCTCCAACCAACTTTGAGCAGTGTCAGATAGATGCAGCTTACCACATGCTGGGTGACAGGCCCTCCATCTGTCACAGTCCTGGAGCGATCCTACAGAGGAAGTCTCTCAATCCACAGCCTTAAAACATTTTAAGAAAACTGCAGAGTTGCAAGGTTCTGCACGTGTTTGAAGCTGAAGTCTGGTCACCTCAGTACTAGAACTGCTCGTGAGCACCACTGCTGACGGTCAGCCTAGACAGCAGATAAATTTTGAGGAGGGAAGCACTGAAATGACAGATACAGCTTCTTCCTACAGTAGACACCATTTTTAGAGAAATAAACAATGAGTCATCACCAGAAAGTGCTTAGCAGATGTGGCTGCTGTATATGCACTCTTGAAGATGCCAAGGAACCACCTGTTCTCAGCTCCTCTTTAAAGGAAGGATTCAGGGATTCAACTTCCAGCTCTGCTGCAGACTTCCTGAATAAGCCAAACCACTTAAACAGGATTCTCAGCACCTCACAGGTTTTTTTCTTTTACACTGCACTGCTGAGGTACACTCATATCTTTTATAGATGGGGCCACTGAGCTCAAAGTGTAGATAAACAGAACAGTTAGAAGACTGTTAAGAAGCATTTAAGGGAATCTGGCATCCAGCAGCTCATACACCATTTCTCCCCATATATTGCACAAATGAGAGTCCCACTTCTGTGTTCTTTACTCATGCAGAACTCCCATGGGGATCAAGGCTCATTGATACACATTCATTTGGAACAAGAGAAAACCCACCCACTCCTTATAGAGCTCACCCTACCTGACAAGTCAGGCTAAACTGGAAAGAAAGGGAGATCTACTGTCCCATTTCAGTCACGGAGAAGTGAGTCAGGGGCTGGTGATTTGTCCAAGGTCTACAGAGTTTTTGGAAAACTTGGGAACTAAACCCAGATGATATTATTTCTGATTCCATGTCTACACACAAAAATGTCTTTCTTCAGTCAGAAAATAGGATCATACTGCTCTGGCCCATTTCTGATGAGACATTATTTAGCATATAAAGTGGTCTGACTGGAACTTACACACATCCTAACATGCAAGAGGTATATTACGGCACAGAACCTGTCTGTGCCTGTGGTCACACTGCTTGCTTCCGAAGTGGCACTGAGATCATGATTCCTATTTTTAAATTGTCCTACTATACCACCTAGTCACCAATCAGGACAAGCTGCATTACAAGTGCAAACAAAAAGGACACATTTGTTGGAGGCAGTGCATGCCATAATAAGCACACAAAACCAGTAAAGAGCTGCTAGACCTCAGATTCACACTGCAGCACAAAACCTCATCAGTGATACCCTGTGTTCAGACAGTAGCTCTGTCTACAGAAAAGCACATCTCTTCATCTTACTCTGGGAAAGCAGCTGTTTTACTGTCATTCAGACTGCTGCTAAGTTTTTTACATCTACCTTTTCATCTTAATTTAAAAGCAAATATAGTAAGGGCAACGATCTCATAGCTATTAAGTTACAAAATCATGTGAGTAGGGAGAAACCAGTGTCCTCATTTTTTTGTTTAACATCTTCGTTGAGTTCCATGGCCTAAGGACTGCTTCAGGCTGATGGCTCCACGTACACTAATACCCCATCTGCAATGCTAAAATATCCCCACATCCCAAAATGTGTGCTATTGGCTACAAGAACATTGTCAGGTTTGAATAACTGACTTCAAAATGTACTAACTTCTACTTTTACACCTTGTACTAATATAATCAGGCTTCCTTTAATTTTCTTAGAAAGCCTGAGAGATGAGTCAGTAAGTTTTCTCTAACTGCCTTTTTGGTTGGAGTTTATGGCCTTACCAAACAACAGAATCTGCTGTGATGGTACAAACACAGTAAATGCCAACACCACCAGTATTGCAAAAGAGCAGCAAACATTGCCATCTGCAGGGAAATTGTCACTGCGACAGCATTAATTGTAACTAATCTGTGCCGTTGGCACAGAACCACTCCATGAACTTTCACTGAGGTGCACTCAGAAGTGTTACCAAGACTGGCTTGGCACGGTGCAGTGCTCTCACTCCAGCCTGGCAAGTGCCTGCCTGGCCAGGCAAGCCCTTGAATGCTGCTAATTATATAGGCATACTGCAGCTGGTACTACAGATCTTAAAATACTGATAATGAAGTATTCAGTTTGCCTCAGGAAAGGATATCTAGATATCTGACAGGATCCGTCCACATCTGACGAGAACCTAACTTATGAACAAACTTGCTCTTGACCTTAAAGCAGGAGTGCTTTTGAAATGAAGCACTTACTTTCTTCATTTACTGAAAATTATGAGTGATTGGAAATGCTCCTGGAGTTTTACAAGAACTGGTTTTCTGAAACACTGAATCTAATCAGGTTGGGGTATATTTAGTGTAAGATAATGCCTGTAAACACATTTCTTTGTCAAGTATATTGCAAATTCATCTGCAGAATGAGGACTGGAGATAGTGCCACAAATCTCAGCATAATAATCCCAATCATTGCACATCAAGGAATGTGATCCACATAATGGTTAACCTGAGTAGGTCCAAGTCTGTGCTGTGCTGCACATACAGCTTAGCCCTGGGGCCTGTGTTGTGCTGTGAATATCTCTTAGCTGCAGAATAAATGTAGCTAGCTAATTGCAACAGAGAGCCTGTGGGCAGCTCCCAGTTGCTACTGGTGATTATGCCACCTGCGAGTTTTTGCCTTTACCTAAAAGTGCAGCAAGAAGTTCTCACGTGAACATTTTTTCTGTCGGACAGTAGAAATGCTGAATCGAGTTGTTTTCTTGTGTGAAAATCATATAATAGTTCAAATGATCAAAACAGGGTAACCCTTCCATGGACAGGGTCTGCACAGAGTGCTGCACCCAAATCAGATGCTTGTTTGATGCTGCACAACTTGGAGTTCTTGGCATCTCAAGGGATGTAAGATCTATACTATTCTGTCTTCATTTACAGTGTTAGCGCTAATAAACAGCACTTCAAATGATACTTTGCATAGACTGAGTGCCTTTCTTACTGGAATTATAATGGAACAGCACCTCCAGGTGCAACACACTCTCAGTTAATGGTGAAGGACAATGGTACTTCTCACAGTTCTTAAATCACAAAGCTGGGCTCAACATGAAGGTTACCTGCCTACTGCTTGCAAAGATGACTGAGTATTATTGTAATACTACAAAAAATAGATGCCATCTGAGATGCTCTACACTGAAAAGAGAGCTCACCCTTGCAGTCTAAGCAGACTGAGGGTGACAGTCCACTATGAGACTGATCTTTTAAATGTGCAGTAATGTGTGTGACGGAAGGGCACAGCACAGATATGTGTAACAGTAAAGTGTGATTCACACATAATCTTGCACTGTGGGTTTAGAAATAAGCTTCTGAAACCAGAAGAGTGTTCTGTAGTGCCATAGAGGTATCATTTTTCTTGTCTGGGTCAATTACTTAACGCACACCAAGAATAACAGAACCTTATACTTAATTTATGCTTCTTCAGGCCCAATAGAAAGAACAATTAACATCAAACCACAGAATCACGAAAACACAGAATAGCTGAGATTGGAAGAAACCTCTGGAGAGCATCTAGTCTAAATCCTTCAACTCAGAGCAGTGTCATCTAGAGCTCAGGACTGTGTTCAGCTGGGTTTTGAATCTCTTCAAGGATGGAGACTTCATGACTTGTCTAGGCAACCTGTTCTGATATTTGACCATCCTCAGAGTAAAAAAGTTTTTTCTAATGTTTAAATGGAAGTTTCTGTATTTCAGTTTGTGCCCATTGCGTCTTATCCTGTCACTGCATACCACTCAGAGGAGTCTGTTTCAGCCTTCTTTACTTCTTTATTCTCTCCCATCTAGGAATTCGTAAATATTGATAAGACCTCCCCTGAGCATGCTCTTCTCCATGCTATACAACTACAGCTCTCTCAGCTTCTCCTTATATGACAGACATTCTGATTTCTTAATCATCTCAGTGGCCTTAATGTGCCAATACTGATACAGAGAGAGGAGGAGATTCCATCCAACATTTCCAATTAGGAGATACAGTTTTTTTGGTGCTTACTACCATGAGAAAGTTGCTGGTTTAATGCACTGATCAAGGCCTGAGGAGCCAATATGGGAGTTTAGAGATGTATCTGGAGTACCTTTCAGATGTCAGTCTGCAAGATCTGCCAGTGACCAGATCTACTTTTTAGCTAGTCTTAATTCTTCAGTGTCTTTCTTTGTGTAACTGAGCTCTGTGCACAGCTCCCTCCCACAGGAAGTAGGTGGCTGTTCAGAATTCATCGCTCCTTCTGCACAGCACCAGATACACATGCACGCCTGAGGGACAGTGAACTTCTTGAGATCTTGCTCTGAATTTTACAGCTATTTTGCTTGCTAATTAAGCCATTTGAAAACAAAAAACCAAAACCCAGCTAAAACGCCCGAGAGCTGTACACCCCTAACCAGGCAACAGGCACAATGGGGACTATACAGTAGCCATCCAGCACCCCTGCTCATTACACAACCTAGCAATTAACTGAAGTTGCCTGTGCTCCCTCCTCTCCCTGCATGTGTTCTCTTGAGAGATGACAATTCCTTCTCTTTCCTGTTCAACTCTCTTGGAAAGGCACACTAATGATACTAGGCTTTTCTTTCCTGTCACACTGCTGTAAAAATGCTCCTGTTTCCCTGACCACTTCCTTCATGGTTGAAGTAGATTTAGCTCAGTCAAAGCACCAGCTGCGGTATCACTTGGCCCATTCAGCACACCTACCAATGGCTCCCGAGGCAGAAATGACATGCTGTGAGCTTGCTTAATGCCAGCATCCTTGGATAAGTGACAAAGACACTATGGGAAATAATGAACATTAAGGAAACGTAGCTATAGCAACACTAGTGTTCACAAAGCAAATCCCCACCATGAGTGCAAAGGAAATTGCTGTTGTTGCATATGTGAAAGTGCTGATAAAGCAGAGAAAGCACGCCTAGCCTGCAGTCTTGCCACAACCAGTAACACACACAAAAGCACACTTATAGCAAACAGAAACTTAGCTCACACACTTTTGGAAATGTTGGGTGAAACAACAGATCCAAAACTGTTGAGTTTTTGCAAGGAAATCCCAAATCTCACTCAGCTGGCTCCAGATTTTACTGCAAGTTTAACACCGTGTCATCAAAGGAACCATTTACTGATAACACTGTCCTGGTGATCAGAAGGCTGCCATTGTTCCAGAGGCAGGAACTGAACCTTGGTCTCTCAATAAACTATCCTGCCTCCACCTCACACCTATTTTATCCACCGGGCAAAACTTGTGTGTTCAACAGGAACACAGGTAGTGCTTTCTGACTTTTTTGGGAACCTAAACTTAAATAATTGAATGACCCTTGGGGAATTTCAACTTTCAGTAGATAAAAAGAAATAAAAATTCAGTTCATTTGACTTGGAGTAGCAGTACACATATTCCTCCAGAACTCAGGGGTTCCTCTCTTCATCATACCTATAACTCTTGTAAGACAAGTTCCTTAACAGTATCGTGCCTCATTTTCCTTGTCTACTATTTTGCTGTCTTAGAGGAGATGCATGATTCATAGGTAATGCTTGTGAAGTTTCAAGGAACTACTCAAAGAAAAGACAGTACAAATTCTTGCACTTTTCAGTTACCACACATTCCTCTCCACCACTGTATGTGAGTTAGGGCACATGTAGTAAGCATCTGTCTCTGTTATTAGGAAATTTGTGCTTCTTCATGAAAGGAAACATTTCACATGACTGTGAGCTATTTCTGTAGCATTTGGCTGTTCCCTGGAAGGACTAGGATTCTGTTAATATATCATTTGAACAGATTGCAGGAACCAAATGGTTATACAGATAGAAGTTCTATTAGTATCATCTAACTTGAGCCACTTAGCACAGACTGAATATCATTCCTTTTGCTTGACAGCAATTTTAGATCAAAAGATCTAAAACTCTTTCCATAATCAGAATCTCGACAAAGCCTGGGATATCAGCAGCAGTATGATGGCCATGCCTCTCAGTTCAATGCAAATGCTCAACTCCTTCAGAGCAACATTGCTCTAGGCAACAGCAGCTCCTTCCAGAGTACTCCATGTCAACTCCTGCTGGGATTTTCAACCTCATGAAGACTTCTCCACCTATTCCCCTTCTCATCAACATTCACTTAGATCCCTAGCTAAGAGTGAGGGTGGCTGCCGGATTATGTTCTACTGCAAGACTTTGTCTACATCTCGAAAGGCCCAGTTCAATTATCCAACGAATCCTCCTGAGGACTTACATAACACTGGTTTAAGCTCCATCAAACCATCTGATGAAACTCAATTATCTCCTTGGAGTTCTGAAAAAGACATAAAATAACCTGGGAGCACCACTAATATATAAATATGTTCAAAATATCCATTAAATAAAACCTTTCTTCCTTCTCCTTTGCCAACAGTCCTCCCTTTTTAGCTGTTCAGATAATAGGGCAATAGGTTTTCACACCCCACTTTCAATTGTGCACCTTGACTCCCAGGTTATTGTAAAGTCCTTGAGTAATCTGAAGTACAACTACACTACCTCCTGTTGGTCAGGACAGCACTGGTCAATGGCCAGCTGAAATGATTACAGCCTTGGGCAAGGAAGAGAAAATTTTATCAAACTTGCTGCTCTCTGTAGCTTCAGTCCAAATTGCCTCAAAATCACTGCACAGATCAGCTGCCTGAGAAGTCTTACAAAAGCAACCGATATACAGGATTTGGAACAGACAATAAAGTTTCTTACCACAGTCTAGGTTACCGCTTAGCTTTTCTAGGACCTGTACCACTCTGCTGCTGATAGATAAGGCTGGTCCTTAATCAGAGCACATTTGGTCCCATTCACTTGTCTGCTTTCTTACCAATGCAAAGTTGGTAAGATTTAATCACACTTTCATCCCTTCTTTTGAAACATTTACACCAAAATTATCTGTGACTAATATATTTGTGAGACATGTACTGTCTGCTCTTCTCCCTGTCCACCAAAGGGAGGACACCCTGTTCTCTCCACAGCTTTCAGCCACATGGTTTACACATGTTCAACTCCCTTTGAGGCTTCCCTCAAAAACTCCAGCATTTCTTTTCCTGTCTGGCTGTTCTTTGTACACTGACCAGGATATGACTGATTTGCTTTTTATTCTCAATTACTTCTTCAACCAGTGTCATACCAAGCCTCTATACTGCAATTGCCTTGGCTTCTGGAAGAGGTGGAATATACCTGTTCTCAATCCATCTCATATCACAAACACACATATCTCTACCCAGCTGGGAGAAAATTCGTAGGACCGGGAAGGACATCTGGATTAGTGTGGATGCACTTACCAGCCTACAATGCCACAGGAGCAAGCTGATGTTGGATTCAGGTTGCCAACAAATTATGCAGGAAATGGGACAGGCAGGAAGAATTTGCACCTTTCTTTACCTCCTTGGAGTAATGTCCTCTTTTCTTTGTTCTCACCCTCTGCCAAATCACAGAACAATCTACACTAAAATAGGACATGCTTTCACTCCTCAACCCAAGACACAAATGTGTGTCTTTGTGTGAGTGCACGAGTCCGCATGTATATAACACTGCCCTCTACAGAACAGAATAAAAATCATCCAACTACGTGCCCCTTTAGTTCTATTCGAGATCTTGTCGGTGGGGATTTTGCCTTCATTCCTGTCTGTGCTTTGTGCAGGAGAATCTTTCTGTCCCAAAAGATGCCATGTGTGTAGCATGGTGGTGAACATTGCTTTCTCTCTGTGTATGGACTTAACAGTTTATCCCTGTGTCATAATAGTACCATGAACACCTCAGTATCAGCAGAACTGTTTCCTGCTCCTGGAAGCGCTGGTTAGGAAAGCTAAAATAATGGGTTTACCAGCACTACACTCCAAAGACTCCATACAGTCTGCCATGTTAAAGGCCTAAAGTCTGTCCAAGTAGCTTTAGACTCATGCCATATGTTTACTATGCCCATGTAAATGTCCACCAACTAGACAAGACTTCAGTAAGGGTCCCATCTGTGTTCAGTTTTGTGTTTGCATGAACATGAGGCTAGGGTTATCAGAGTGCTGGCAGGTGAGATGGTGACAATGTCCTGTCAGAGGGGAAAAATCACCCTGTGAGGATATGTGTCATGCACCCTTGGAGTGAATTATGTCACCTAGTGCTGTCATAAACAATAGGGCCAGAGCTCATACAATGGCAAGCAGCCTCCCATATGAAGGTCTTTGGACTATTGACTCTTCTAATAAGGTTACCAGCAGTGATAAGACATGGCATGGCATGGCATGACTGCAGAGGTGAGCTGGCATGGGAAGGAAGGCAGAGGTCTGAGGAGATCAAGGCAGACCACCTGAATCCTTAGTGTAAAAATCTTACTTCTAAGTAGCTAAGAGGCTATCTGCTTTGGACTTGATGGATCTCACCCTGAAAATCCACTCTGCTTCGTCCTCTAACCTAGCTCTCTCTTACTGAAGGATGAAAAGAAATGGCTGCAGGAATGGTCTATGGTTGTTTAAACTTACCAGTGATTTTAAGGCCCCAGTTCTTCGCTCTTCAAGGGGGGTTGAATTTCCAGAAGTGCTGTGTATCCACTTTCTGGATTCTCAGTAGCAGCTGGATCTGTGTTGCTTCTGAAAACTTTGACCATCATTTTACTAATTTCTTCCTTCTATATCCATTCTTTCCAACTACAAATCCTAAAAAGGGATGAAGGGGAAAAAGTGATTGATTGGTAACATTTCAGACTCTTCCCCCTTTATCAAAGCCCTCACAAACCCCTTGGCAAATGCAGGAAATCCTGTGTCTTTCAGGGGACATACTGATCCAATATCTGAAAGGCACTGGAACAAACTCTTGCTGGTTTTTACTTGTCCCATCTTGTGAAGCTGCACAAATGCTGTACACAGCTAGATCCAAAAAGTGCACTTGCAGGAATGAGAGCAAAGGCAACAGTGCTTATGTTTATAGGGATAAAAAGACCTAGAAAATAACTGGAAAAACTCATTCCCATGCATTTGCATGCAGATCAAATGGGATAATTCATCTGAACTTCAAGTTACCCATTTCCACTTCCCTTACCAGAATTAGCCTGAATACAACATTAACTTCACTACCTTTCCCTCCACTGAATTTTTGTGTCCATTGTCAGACCTGTGCCTAATCCAGACTCTGAGCACTCATATTTAACTGCTCACAAGTGGGTTGCTGAACATACTCACAACGATACTTTCCAGGCTAAGGCATATATGCGTTTTGTGCAAAGTTTAAGCATCATGGAGATTGGTTTTATCACAGGGGTCTGCATGATGAACAAAGGTGAGATGCATCATTTGATTTTTATACTGATATTCTGACCAGGCTGATAAAAAGATGGCATTTACATGTCTGCAAAAATGCAATGCCAAATTCCTCATATTTCAGCTCTGTTATATCCCATCAGCATTTCAAGCCCTTGTATCTTTAAATTATACAGTGCTCAGTATGCCTCATTATAGCATAATGTTTTGATTTTGTATTCTTGTGATTCTGAGCATAAAATCAACAGAATTTTTGTGGCTTCTTTTGGGGGAATATTCTTAAAATGTGTTTTTATAAATTACTTGGGAGTGAAGATCACAAAAGACTTGTGATCCTTCTAGTTCCCACCAGATGTCACCAGGCTCTCAAGGATCTCTGGACTCAGGGCAGCAGAAGCCTGCTTGAGTGCTAGTCACGTAAGTGTCTTCCC
Organism: Aegotheles bennettii; assembly: GCA_013398125.1. Classification (NCBI taxonomy): domain Eukaryota; kingdom Metazoa; phylum Chordata; class Aves; order Caprimulgiformes; family Aegothelidae; genus Aegotheles; species Aegotheles bennettii. Next base: position 366,385 of record VZRW01011499.1, on the reverse strand, counting down.
CTTTTAAAGCAAACAGGGTAAAACCAGCAAACATAAGGAGCTGAGGACAGAGCCTTTCCTTGTGTCAGTGGATGAAACACTGCTGAATCGCTACTGAGACAAAGCTGCTATGATTTCACTGCTGTTGGATCGTTTAATCTGAAAGGAGTTGATCACCCTTCACTTACTACTTAGGGAACACTACCATCACAGTTCTGCTCTCCTCTACCTGAAACACCCGGCAGAGCAGGCAGGAGGTACAATAACACACACAAGAAGAAAGTTTGTGTTGCTGGTCTACAGGCTACAAACTGTGAGATGAAGTGGCCTGCCTGAATCTGCATTAGGGAGTCATGAGCTAAACTGGGCACTGAAGCCAGTTTTTCGTTCTCATCTTGAAAAACACTTGCCAGTAAGCATCTTGCTTTTCAAGGCAGTGGTTCTCTTCTGAGTCTTACTGAGTGCTGAGCATTGTGGTGTATTGCATGGCATAAATGCCTGAGGTCTCACTACTCAAATATGTGTGTTCCCCAGGAATGAGCCAGCTTGCCAAGAGGCTCTCCTCAATGCATCCCAGTTGGCAGAATAGCAGTCTTCAGGATCTGCCACCAGAGGAAATGTTCAGTCTCAAAGAGATTAGATGCGCAGACTAAGTAAAATGAATAGAAATTGACAAATATTCAAGATGCATGTTTGAGAACGAAGAGGCTGAACTGGAAATGAATGGATTTTAATGAGAGAAGGAAAGGAAATTTGCCATGAATTGCAGGCATCTATTGTCCTGAAAGGTCATTGTTCCCAATGGCCCCAGAACAAACATGAAAGGCACACGTTCCATGAGGTATTGTTGGGGTTGGCTTGACTATAGCAGCTTGGGCTTGTATAGCACCTCTCATGGAGGGCTTGAAATCATTTTGCCTCTGAGAGGCTGGTACCAGTATTCTGGGCTATTTACAGACACTGAAGTACGCAATGAGACAAAATGACTTGGCCTCATGGTGAGCAACTCCCAGAGCTGGGAAAGCGAATCCTGATCAGTATAAATGAACCTCTGGTCTAGTGCCTTATTTCTGCAGCTTTGCTCCTAGAAAAGCATGGCAGTTGGTTTCTATCATGCCAACTCTCACAAATGACATTGTAATGAAGAGATCCTTGTCCATAAGAACAGCAAAGCCTGTAGTTGGGAATAGAGTGCACATTTCTCCCTACAGTGTACACAGCAGCCAAGGGCATGCAGAAGAACTAACACAGTTTGGCCTTACTCTTTCATGCCCTGACAAGCTGACAGCAGTCACAGGGTGATTCAGCTCAGGAATTAGTCTTATGAGTTATTTCTGTGACTCAGCAGGTAACCTAGTCTTTTCTCCTGCCCACTGCTGCTATCAGTGTTACGTACTCCTCCTGGCCTACCAAAATAGCTTCCAATCTAGAACTGGAATATCCTCATTGTTAAGGTATGAGCTGTCTCTAAGAGTGGTGTATATCTTTTTAAAATAGATCATGACTGCAGACAGAACACACACAAACCATTCACTGCTCCATGATTACATGGTCCCAGATCTGCTTCCTGAGGAGGAGAGGGAAACTACAATCCCAGCCCGGGCTTTCTCTCCACTGTTTCTCCTGACATCAACAAAAGTGATCTGTACAGTTATCACAAACTCCTCTTCTGGGAATGTCTCTTTTTCCTCAGCTGGGTTGATGGCTAAATACAGTATCATAGCATTTCCAATGCTTATTTCTGAGAGAATGATAGTTTCTCTTCCTGACATAAACACGTTGCTTTGACAGGTACACAGAAACAATCAACATTTAAAAGGCAAGGTAAAAATTGTACAGAACTGAATTATCCTTCTTTTCTCCCTCCCATCAGCATTTATCATCATGCATACCTATGACAAACCCTACTTATACACACATGAATAGAAAGTGACTATGGTATTGGAAGCACAAACTTCAATAACAGAATGCTGCGTCTCCACTACAGACAGACATGATCATAACTGACACAGTACATTTGCTCACACATCAGCCAGCCTTGTTCAGTGTGTGGTGCAGCCCCTGCTATTGAATGTCCACTGCTTCTGCTACCCAATTTAGCTAGACTTAGTAATTCTAATAGTTGGCATATCATTTGCAGCTACCTGAGTTGCGGTCACATCCATGACCACAATGTTGTTGTGAGATTGAAAGGCCATATGAACATTTTGATTGTTAATTGTTTTGTAACTAGTGAGAAATTTTCCACCTTCACCGTTATTGGAAGGAATTCAAGCTATAGGTTCTAATTTAAAAGGCCTGTACTTTACTTCTGACTCTTTTCTTGATCCATTTGCCTTCTCAGGATTGTTCTATTTCTCATCTGTTAACTATAGCTCATTGGGTTTTTTCCAATTAAAAAAAAAAACAGATGAAGGGAAAAGAATGAAAAAAAAATTAACAATAAACTTCAAAATGTATCTAAAAAGCCAAAACATCTTTGGTTTCCCAAATCTTGACAAAACTGCAGAGGCCCCCAGGCAGAATTCTTGTTTCCAAGCAGTTCAATAAGCAATTTGAGCCAGGGATTACTTTAATTCTTCTCTAAAAAAGACTCCTTAGAGGGCAACTAATCTTGAATGGTCCTGCTATAATATTAATGGAGAGAAATAAAATTCCGATTTTCTGTTTCATATCTTTATTGATGATCTGGGTGAAGGAAGCGAGTGCACCCTCAGTAAATTTGCAGATGACACTAAGTTGGGTGGGCGTGTTGTTCTGCTTGAGGGTAGCAAGGGTCTATAAAGAGATCTTGACAGGCTCAGTCAGTGGTCTGAGGACAACTATGAGATTTAATAAGGAAAAATGCCGGGTTCTGCACTTAGGCTGTAACAACCTCATGCATTGCTACAGGCTTGGGGAAGAGTGGCTGGAGAGCTGCTCGGCAGAAAGAGACTTGGGGGTGCTAGCTATGAGCCAGTAGTATGCTCAGGTGGCCAAGAAAGCCAATGGCATCTTGGCCTGCAACAAGAATAGTGTGGCCAGCAGGAATAAGGCAGTGATTGTCCTGCTGTACTCGGCACTGGTGAGGCTGCACCTCGAGTACTGTGTTCAGGTTTGGGGCCCTCACTTCAAAAAGGACATTGAGGTGCTGGAACGGGTCGAGAGAAGGACAATGAAGCTGGTAAAGGGTGATATGGTGATATGGTTTAGTATTTTAGGGGTTTTTATGGTGGTGCAGGGTAGATGGTTGGACTGGATGATCTTGAAGGTCTCTTCCAGCCATAACAATTCTGTGATTCTGTGACATCACTGCCATCTCGTGCTCCCAGAAATAGGTGCATCTACCATGGCTCAGGTTTAGTAACTTTGGTCCTGTTGTAGAGAGGCAGGCCCACCTGTTGCCTGGCCCCACTGCAAAACAGAACAGCTCATGTCATCCTGAGAAAGCACACAGAGATACCTGGCTCCTAATTTGCTTCCTAAATCCTAATTTAATTTCCTAAATTGCTAATGGAAAATACTTCTGCACCCAGTGACTAATTACTTTCTCCCTGAGAAGTAAAATCTTGTTTTTGTTATGAATGCAACACCTTTCAACTGTTAGTTTCAAGGGATGGCAGAAAAAACTAAAAGGAACAAGGGATACTCTATAATACCTATACTACTGTTCTTATTATGCTTTTGACTGTTAGATCCTGCTTTTAAGTAGCTGATAACTAAGGTTTAAAACCCAGTTTGGTTTCCTCTTGATTCATGTCTGAAAATCTAGAATACGACAAATATATTAGCAATAATTCACTGAACTTTCTATAACTCCCTATAAGGTTCAGTGTTGCTGGTATCAAATGCCTGAAAATAAGAGGTATCTCTTCAAAACTGCAAGATTCATTTAAAAATAAGTATTTCTTTTCAAGATAGGTGTTGGGCTGGTGTTGCAGTTGTTTTAGATAACACGTTCAGGTTTTCTTCCCCAACCACAAGCATTATTTACTTCACAAGCACACAGCTCCATGAGATGGGCTTTCAAAGAAACAAAAAAAACAAACAAAAAAAACCCCAACCCAAATCAAAACCAAAACCAAAGCCAAAAAAACAAAAAACCACCAACAAAAACAACAAAACAAACAACAAAACAAAACCAGAATACAATACAAACATTACAATACAAACATTGTAGCTTTCCTTTAAAGCACAGGACTTAGTGATGCTGACAATTCCTACATGGTTTCAAAGGGGTCACAGGTTGTAGGAAGTTTCTTGCTCGTACCCACAAGTCCAGAGGATCTGCTTCCCCTCCCTGACCCATCAGCACCAAAAAGGAAAAAAAAATAAATGTGAGCTGAGATGATGTTTTTGGAAGGAAACATAACAGGTTAGCAGGTAGGAAAGGGGCCACAGTGTTCTTCAGAAGGTTCTTCAGTTTGGAATATGAGAGGCATTGTGGGTCATACATACTCCAATTTTGACATCGCAGCTGTGACCATGTAAAATGACCTGCACAATACAGCCTGGAGAGTCAAATTCTCCCAGTCAGGTCCACAGTTTAGACATGAACAATGATACACATTTTAGGGAAATATTGCTACCCTGTTCCTTCTCATTCCCTCCCTGGACTTTGAGATGCTTAAAAGCTAGAATCTTATGGACCACATCTCTGTCCAGATTTTGGCTCATCTGCCTCTTCCAGCTCAAACCAAAGTAGTCTGGCTCTGACAGTCCTTCAGTTTCCCATCTTACCCGAAAGAGGATCACTCCAATTGGGACATCTGGCAAGCTAAAAGTAGCAGCACATTATTGGGAGTGAGAAAGGCAATGCTGAGAAATTACATCATTTGGTTCCTGAGCACAGCTGGCTGCCTTCACGTTCCTGAGAGGGCTAGGGCTTGGGGGAGGGGTATAAATTGCTGTTTCAAACTGTCCTTATTAACTAGACATTTCATTTAAATTGTACTTAGCACCTGCCTCCAATTACCTCACTTCAAGGCCCACGCATGACAGAAGATGGAGCTCTGATTAAATCCATGCTTTGTACTAGTTAGACATTAAGCCAAATCAAGGCTTGCTGCTCCTTTGAAGGAGATCATTTGTCTTCATTAAAAGTGGCCATCCTTGATTGCCCTGACAGGAGCTTCTCCCTGCAAGATAATAAGGTCTGTTATTGTTGAGAGGTAAAATAACGTATTGCAGTCCCCTAGAGAGTGATTTGTATTTACTAATATTCTCACAAATTACTGTATCCTGATTAAAATGCAAAAACAACAGGCAGCGGGGTGTGCTGCTCATCATGGCCATTCACACTGGTCACTCTCTCTTCTCTGATCCCTAGATAGAAACAGAAGGTAAGGAAGCTGCCTTCTGCCATTCAGTGATGCCTTGGGTCTGTCAGGGTGTGATGGACAGAGACCTAGCCAGGTTGTGAAAACCTAACTAATCACATCTCTGATCGGGTCCTAATCTTCAGTCCAGATACAGAAGACTAGGCAAAAGACACCTTCTTTGCTAATATTACAACTATAATACCCCATATTGTCACCACTGTGAACGAGTATCTTATACTTCTCATCCGCAGAGTTTAAAGTGATCCAAAAGAGGTCCAACTTCAGTGGTGGAGAAAGAGGAAAAGAGGAATTCCTAAGATGACTTTATCACAATCACCTGACACTGCAGGAAAAAAGCATGTGTAAAATTCAGGTCTTTTGAACCACTAGCCCCGCCACTTGGGTTCCAGCCCTGGGTCTCTTTTGTTCACTCCCCTGAATTTCAGAGGTTCTAGTTTGGGACAATAGCCAGTTCTGGCTAAAATAAGCTTATTCCGTACCCTGACCTTAAGATAATTTTCAGCACACCACTTATGCCAGTTCACTTTCTGAGGGAAAACAGTGTCAGGCAAATACTTCTTAGTGACCCGGTCAGAAAACAGGAACGTGTCTGAATAGCTGCTCTCATCTGTACTGTCAAACTTCTGTCAGTTCAGTAGAGTTCAAATGGGGACGTTTGCTTCAAACCACTATAAATAAAGGAGATACAGTGTGGGGAGAAGTCAAAATAAGGCAGAACTTTAGAGCAAGCTCATAAGGGATTTTCCATTGAAGCTTTAGGGTGTAGACAGTTCCAGTTGTTTCTACTGTATTTCCAAGTAAGAGGAGTCTATGATCATGTTACCACTTCTCCCTAAATCCATAACCAAACTGAGCTGTTGATGCAGTAATAGAAGCTTGCAAAAGCCCTAAATGGATTTATGTTCTGAAAGCTGTAGAGCAGAGATGGGAACTTTCCAAGCATACAAGCTTCATAGCCCATTAGGGAGGCAAGGTCTTTTGGGTAACTGCAACTGTATCTGTTGAGTGAGCAGAGGCTGGTATCCTCCAAATGAGCACAGTCAGTAACATTGCAGAGCATTGAGAATTCTGGTCATGCAATTTGCGTTTCCAGTCTCGTAGAACTTACCCTGCTATGGGACATGACTTTCAAGGGGACACATTGCGTGCCCTTCAGTAAAATACTCTTTTGGTCTATAATAGATTAAAACACTTGGCTGCCAAAACAATTAATTTAGTCTGTCTCAGCACTATCTCCACAGCTGAGAGATGCCCAGGAAAAAGAGAAGTTGCAGTAGCCTGGCAGGCTGGATAAACTGATCTTGCAGGCTGAAGCTCCACCTTGTTCTAAACTTTAAGTGTCTGAATTTGGCAAGTCTTCTCAGTTCTTTAAATACACACTTAAACAGTCATTTGTTTAGAATTGTTTTGCTAGTGACATTAGCCAGATGAAGAAGCAGAGCATGTGACCTTAAAGTTCTTCAAATGTCTCTCTTCCATAAAGATCTCTACAAAACATTAGGCAATGTTTAGACAGTTGAAATGTCCTCACACTTGTTTTAAGTATCCTACTGTCAGTTCACAAAGAGTATGAGTTTGCTACAGCCATCCTTTCTGAGTATGACTCTAATTCATTAAGCCTAGCAGCTCAGAAGCTTTTAATTTTGATTATTAAATTGCCTGTCACACTGGCCACGAAAATAGCCAGCCCTCTGTAACTACTGTTTATTACACAGATCCTTATTATTTAACTCTATCCTTGTGCTTCATTCAACTCTTGCTTCACAAGTGATATTTAGATGCCATATAGAACTACTTGCAGCATTTCCAGTGGAAGAGTTTCATTGTTGTCTACTGACTTCAACAAACTAAGTTACACCTGAAAAGTATTCAGGGGTGAAATCTTATTCCATACTTCCCGCTTTCAAATTAATCAGTTTTGACTTGATAATTTGCATTATTTTTATCCATCTTACACAGCACATACACATATGTGGGTGAACAGGTATATGAAATAATTCAAAGGTGTTTTTTATAAAGTATGTTTATTGTTCCGCAGTGAACATTTCTATAATTCTCTTTCTCTTGAAATTTTTTTAGAAATATCTAAGTACCACCCAGGGATATAGGCCACTGAGCACAGTTCTATCACAAATCACATATGTGAGCATTCTTCTACTCTACATATTAGCAGTAGAATTGATATAGGAAGGCATATCTGAAAGTACATACTGAAAATAATATAGACTGCACCTTCATACTGTATTTTACACTGCCATTAGAGCTCTTTGACCCAAGACAGGCAAACAACTGACAGGTCAGCTAGAAGAGAGCACAGTTTGACTCACTCACATGTGGCCTGAGTGCCTTATTCATAGCAAGCTCTCTGCTCTCACAAGTTGCCTGGCTTCTTCATAATTCCTCACATGCAAAGTAAAGCCTGTCATCTCTCTTAATGTGTGTCTGAGAACATCAGCCACTTATCAGAAGCTAAGTGATCTGGCAAAGGCATGGTCCTTGGGACATAACGATCAAGTGGCTTTGATCATGCCTATGCCGTTAAAAATGGGGTAGTGCTGTGTATCCTGTGAGTCTCTCCATACCACAGAATTCTGGATTTCTCTAATCTGACCTTGAAGTCTTTAATTAGTCTATTACACCAATGCTCTGTCATTTCCTCTCAGCACAGGAATCCTTTGGTATCCTGCCCTGTTGTCTCCAAGGAAAATATGAATAAGGGTCTTGATGATTAGATAAATAGTGCAGAAAACAGATGTGAGGGGCTGCAAAGAGTATACATTATGAATAATATTGCAATAACATCTCTAATCCCTTAATGAGGGGGCTTTGTCAGAGTAAGGCAAGATAGACCGACTGAGGGGTTTTGCTGCTGTATACAGAAGCCCAAAGAATGCTCTTAAACTAACAAATGTAACCAACGTCACAACACATTCTTACTTATCTTTGTACTCCAAGAAACTTGAACCAATTTGCACATGTTTTCAGAAATGCCATTTTTACTTTAATGAAAGGGTCCTCTTTCATGTATTAATATATGTATTGGGTTTGCATAGCAAGGTAGCAGGGAGGCTACAGGTGTGGCTTCTGTGAGAAGCTGCTAGAAGCTTCCCCCATGTCTGACAGAGCCAATGCCAGCTGGCTCCGAGACAGACTTGCTGCCAGCCAAGGCCGAGCCCATCAGCAACCATGGTAGTGCCTCTGTGATAACATATTTTAAAGGAGGGGTGGGGGTGGAGTGCGTGAGAAGGGGGGCAGAACCTGCACAACAACCTGCAGCTGGAGAGAGGAGTGAGAATATGTGAAAGAAACGACTGCAGACACCAAGGTCAGTGAAGAAAGAGGGAGGAGGTGTTCCAGATGCCTGAGCAGAGATCTCCCTTCAGCCCATGGTGAAAGCCATGGTGAGGTAGACTGTATCCCTGCAGCCCATGTCAGTTAATGGTGGAGCAGATATCCACCTGCAGCCCGTGGAGGACCCCACACCGGAGCAGGTGGCTGCCCAAAGGTGACCTTGTGGAAAGCCTGAACGGGTGCAGGCTTCTGGCAAGACCTGTGGACCCGCAGACCTGTGGAGAGAGAAGCCCATGCTGGAGCAGGTTTGCTGGCAAGAACTGTGACCCCATGGGGGGGCCATGTTGGAGAATTCTGTTCCTTCCTTCACCCCATGGGAAGAACCCATGCTGGAGCAGTTTGTGAAGAATTGCAGCCCATGGGAAGGACTGATATTAGAGAAGTTCATGAAGGACTCTCCTCTGGGAGGGACCCCACTCTGGAGCAGGGAAAGAATGTGAGGAGTCCTCTCCCTCAGGAGGAAGGAGCAGCAGACACAATGTATGATGAAATGACCGCAACTCCCATTCCCCATCCTCCTGTGTCACTGGAGATGCGGAGGTATAGAATTCAGAAGTGAAGTTGAGCCCAGGAAGAAGGGAGGGGTGGGGGGAAGGTCATTTAAGATTTGGGGTTTTTTCTCATTATCCTACTCTGATTCAATTGTTAATAAATTATATTAATTTTCCCAAGTCTGTTCCACCTGTGATGGCAATTAGTGAATGATATCTCCCAGTCCTTAACTCACAAGCCTTTCATTATATTTTCTCTCCCCTGTCCAGCTGAGGAAGGAAGTGATAGAGTGGCTTTGGCAGTCACCTGGCATCCAGCCAGGGTTAACTGACCACAAAATAAATTGGTGAGTTTAGCAACAATACACAGGGAGAGCTGTAAATTGGAAGACAGTTGAGAACAGCCAAGATCTGCACACCTTTGTAGAGCATTTTGGGCAATACTTCCCATGATCTTCTCACAGAAGTTGCTGCGAGCTGGCCCAGTTCTGTGTTTGGAAAGCCCTTACGTGCTGCACAGATTTGCTTGGGAAAGTTTGCGCGTGCCCAGTAACCAAGAAAGTACCGTCTAAGGAGGTAACAGCCTGACGCTGCATTAATTCCCAGAGCTCTGTGGGATGCCTGCTAACCCTGTAACACATCTAGGACCTTCTGGGGGGCAGGCCAGATTCCTGTCCATGATCAGAAGTAGCATGAAAGAGGCTTGTCTTGTGGTATTATGGCATTTCTGCCTCCAGACTCAGATGGAAGCCAGACATGAAACATCTTCTTCCAATAGCTGAGACACTGCAAAGGTTTGGATTATATTTGGTACTAAAATGGTGGGAGGAAAGTGAGGAGAGAGGAGGATGGTTGGCACAAACAATTTTTCCCTGTTCCCACCCAGACTTCAGTATGGTAAGATGTTTGCTTTCTTTTTGACCTCCCTCCTCTAAGTTGTACACCTAATGTATAACAGAATTTCGCACTACAGATGTCTATGGCTGTTAGCCCATACTCACCCATCTGACTAGTGTTATCTGACAAATCAGCAGTTATACTCTTTTCACCTTACAGGCAGCAGCAGCCTGACACTTAGAATCACAGAATCATAGAATCATTTTGGTTGGAAAAGACCTTTAAGATGATCAAGTCCACACTGCTGAATAAAAGATACAAAAAAAATAATGTTGGAATAAAGAAATAAGAGCAGAATTTTATGTATCAAGCTAATATCACAAGCCAATGTACTGATCTATGCAACTGTTCAGAAGAGTGGGGATAAAGCACTTAAAGTTCCTTGAACACTCAACACAGAGTTATCATTAGTCCTCTCCTTACAAGTACAAAGGGCCAAGCATGGAAAAGATGAAGAGTTCTGTCTTCTCAGTACATTGACCAGCATAAAGGATCAGGCACAAGAAAAAATGGTTGGTAAAATTTAATAGGATTTTAGTAAAAAAGAAAAGAATGCACAGCCAGTGCTTCCCCTTAAAGTGACAATTTGCTTCCAGCCTTGGCCTTTAAAGCTTTGTGCCATACCATTTTCACTACACTGCAACCTACTGGTACTAATCTTATGTGGAGAGGGTAGGCTAAAATTTGGGAAAGTATCTAAAAAGGTTGTCTGTCTGTCTCTCTAGATCACAACCTAACCATCTTAATTTGGATTTGTGAACACAGGCCTGGTAGGGGGCATCCAGACCATCAAAGCTAGTCTTCCACAGCTGTAGACAACCAAGCAACAACTGAGCTGGCAGATCTATGTAGGCTCTTTTGCAAGATTTCCAGGACTTTCAGCATCTGGCTGGGATGGAGAACCCCAGCCTGTGCTGTGGAGCATTAACACAGTACTTCCATTTCAGACTCCAGCTGGAACTAGGGGCCATAGAGACAGTCATGAAAAAGAATCGCTATTTACAAAAAAGGGACCCTTTGAACCAAGCTTTTCCAAGCTGCCAAAATTAGCCACAGAATCCATTTGAGTAGACACTGTTTCAAGCAGAACTGAACTGGAAAGACTGGATTCTGCATTCATTTGGGTGAAAAGCAGGCAGGTGGTATATTGCTGTGTCACAGCACTCAAATAGGGACAGGCACTGATAACTTCTTAGTATGAGCACATTTCTGTACTCTCTGCTGTATGTATTATTCTGACTGCTACCACAACAATTTGATTGTCTCCCATCAGGATTGCGACTTCATTGTAATGGGTGCTGTGCAGTCCTTGTCTTCTAAAATTAATATATGAAACATCATAAGAGATCTGGGTTTATGGATGTTTGCACGGGATATATAGCCAATACCCAAACCCTGATTCTAAACACTTACTACGTTTATAGTAAAATTATCTCCCACTTTATTTGATTCTAAGAACAACTGAAACCAAAAGAGAGCTAGGAAAAAAACACTAATATTTAACTCATATTTGAGGAAGTGGCTTTGCTCAGCACAACCCTTCTCGTTGCTAACAGAAAGACTGCCAGTCTCAGTGACACTGCAATCTTTTTTGCGAAGGTTTCAATTTCTCCATTCCCTGTTCTCCCAGACATATAATCTTCAGAGGTGAATTATTATAAATCTCAAACCTCATAAATTCAAACTAGAGATTTCAACTCTGCCTTTATTCTAGTAGCACTTCAGTGAACTCAAGGGAAGTTGCAAGCCCTTAGCACTGTCCAGATCAGAAAGAAAAACAAAGAACCAGTCCAGACATTTGTACTATTCTACATACCATGAGAAATAATCAACTTCTAAAGATTTCCCACAAACTTTATACAGTCAGTGGCTAACCTGAGAAGTCCCTCATCTTATATTATCTAACCTCAGGTTTGGGGGGGTTTTTTTGCTATGCTGAATCCATACAACATGTAAATCCAAAATGTAATTGTAAAAAAGTTGCCTTTTTTTCTAGAGAAGAGGGGATTTACAAATCTCAGAGTAAGAAGCCTTTCTTGCCTGTGGTATTCAAAAATCTACACCCTTTGGTCTTCCTCCAGTTTGTTTCAAATGGCATGAGGGAATGAACAGGTATGACCCAGTCAGCCCCATTTCACAGCTTTGATCAGTTTGTAAATGAACTTCAAGTCAGCTTATCATTCTCCAAGTGGGGAAGCTCAGCATCACCAGTGATGAATGCCTATATTTTGTGACAAGGTCTATTTCCATTTGCACTGAGGCTTCCTAACGGCCCACATGAGGCAACTTGTGCACGGCAGCATAATGAATTGGATTGGAGAAACTGAAAAGCTTTTCACTCCTTCGATATACAGAGCGGGCACAATGCCAGAACTGGGATAAGGAAAGGTGCCAAGTTTGAAGTTGTCATTAGTCACTACTGCTAAAAAAGAAAATGTATATGAAACACACTCTGCACTTTCTCACTTTTATTCGAAGTAGACACATTCTGGGCAGTTAATTACTGTCTAAATTTTTGGGGAAAGAAGGGAGAAGTATCTTCCTTCTCATCCAGTTTTGTGTTCCACAGAAGTGGGTCAGTAGTACCTGTTTCCAAATCCTACAAAGCAGCCATGGAATAAGGCACATTGTCTACAGTTTCTTGGGACTCATCTGATAAAATTACACCTGATACATCTGATAAAGTTAACAGAAAGGACTGTTTGCAGCATGATTAAGAATAGATGTAAATTTAATTCCAGTCACACTCACTTTTGCCTTTACAGATAGATACATGGACAATTTCCTGTATTAAAGCCTAAATTCACTTCCTATTCAAAGTGTTTGGGCATATACCTATTGTAAGGCTACTCTATGATGAGGGAACAAATTTAGCACCACATTAATCCTCAGCATGGTCCAAAGAATGCTTCACATTAAGAAGATAAGTTAGTCACTATATTCTGTCTGGAAAAGCATCATCACTGTGTTTGCAAAAGGATAACAGAGCAGGCAGTCAGCCTGGGTTTGACCTGCTTTGTGTCTATGTCACATTGAACTGAATTGCAAGCACCCTAGGTTCGATGCTTATAATGCAGTCAGGTCAAGGAGCTTGCTGTGCTTTAACGTGCTGGCTATCACTTGGCAAGACAGTTAGTTTAACTGAGTGCCACTTTTACATAGCTTTACTGCTTCCAGTTCCTGAAGCCTGCTCAAATGTTGCTAGCTTGACGTGTCATATAGGACAGCAGCACAGTACTGTGCTTAATGCCATTTTGAGTTTCACATCTGCAGAGCAATAAAATTCTATGTCTATTTGGGATGTTCGATGTTAATAAATGATAACTTAATCTAGAATTACATGCTGTAGCAGAACTCAGAATATCATGTTCAGTTGTAGAAAATCAGAAAACATCAGTTTAGGGTCTCTGAAAATTATAAACACTCCAAGCTCAGGGGAGTTCCACCTGATTTACCCCACTGTGTGATGAGCATTAATTAAACTGCGTGCAGATCTGGCAGCACCATACAGCAGTTACCTGGAAATTGTGACAGCAGTTTAATGGATTGCTACTTAAAAAGTGTCTGTCTGAATGTTTTGACCCAGTGGCAGTACAATGATTCCCTCAGATTCAAGAGAATAAATATTTTCCTTTATTTCTGACTGATAATGTCTCTTGAAGAACTGTAGTAAAATGAAACTTGAAAACTATGTGGAAAAATACAGAGAAGGTGATTACTGGGCAAAGAAAGTTGCACTTACAAAGTGAAGCAACCTGTAATTTTCAGCAACATACAGAACTCTCATAGCTGCAAAGCATCAATATAGACAAATAAACCCCATTTTTTTGTGAATTCAGATTGGAGCTCGAAATATAGCACACCAGTGAGTCCATTAAACTGTTGGAAACATAGACCAAAGAGACAAAATGTTTGCAGTCCTTATTTATACACTGTAACCTTTGCTGTGGAAAAAAAAAATTAAAAAAACTAAAGAAAAAAAAAGATTGCTTCTAAATAGGGTGAGAAAATGAGGAGGAGGAGAAGGAGGAGTGGATGGGTGGGACCCCAGACCTAGTGTCTCTTTCTTTTAGAATTTGTTGCACATGTCAGCACTCAACAAGCCAGCAGTATTGTTCAGGGCAGACCTTATTAATTACTGTTCAGTAGGTGGCAGATGATAGCACCCACAACTGCAATTGTCATTGTGCCACCAATCATCCCATTCCATACACATGCCAAAGCAGTTTTTTTTTACGAAAAAAGCAAGCACAAGCAAGGAGCAGAGATCTGTGATGACCTCCAGGGGCTGCCCCGGAGACCTGCTTCTCTTTGGATTCTCCACCTTGTGATTTTCAATGCCCTAAGAGCAGTTCCTCCTACTCACTTTGTTCTTTAAACTAATGGATCTTGTTCTTATCAGAGTGTGCCATACTCTGCTGACTGGCTGGATTGGCATGATAAGCTTTGGTTCACATAAACCTGTACTGCTCATATAGTAAATATTCTTCTACAACACTGGAATTTAAAGGAGGAAGCCAAAGCAAATGGAAACTCTGAATACTATTGTTCAGTAAAGGTTTCCAATTTTTTGGCTGTGTAACTGGTATGCTTATTTTTAGATATGAAAATATCAATCCCATCCTGCCCCCCTGCCCCAAACAGATGGAAAAAGAAGTCATGCCAACCTATACTGATGAAAAGCATGTTTCAATACTTTGGGGGAAAAGTTCAGGAACAGTTTATACAAAGGAAAATATTAGTCTTGTGTTTTCTGGCCAAGTCAGTGGCAGCTTGGGTTATCTGCAGCAAACATGCCAGTTAGACATGCCCAGAGAAATGTCAGGCTTTTCCAGCCTGCTGACTCATAAACATAATTCCGGTCAGTAATACTGATTTTTCACTTGTTTATGCCAGGATCTGTTTGCTTAGCCCTTCCGCCTTCCCCACAGAAACAGTTTCTGCCAGTGATGCATTCTGATATAATTCCAGGATCAAGTCTAAATGCGATACCTGCTCCAAGCCAGCCTTCCACGCTGGAATGGAGTCTAACCGGACCTCATGAGCAAACATTATCATGACCTTGCTCAGCATTCAAGAGGAAATGTTCAAAGGCAACCTGGAGACTGTAAGCAGATGGTGTTAATTTTTTGTGGTAATTATTGTTCTTCTAGTTTCAGGAACAAACCTAGTACAATATACAAATGAGAGCTCTGCTCCTTGTGTCCTGTGAGGATAGGCTTTATGGAGGTAAAGCACAGAGTCATATGATTGTGACTGCGGGGAGATTCCACTTTTTGAATTCTTAACCGAACTCTGGTTATTTAGAGGTTCACCCATTACTTGCAGACCAGATGGGGATGAGAAATTAATTAGCATTGCCTGAAAGCTCATAGCCTGGGAACTATTTGTTGTATTCACCTTTTTTATTGCTAAGTTGTTCTTCCAGTTCTCAGCATGCTTTTCTGCTGTGTTCCAGGAACAATAAGAAAGTTCTCCCACTGCATACTCAACACATGAAAGTTTCCATGCTTGTAACCTAACCCCATAAAGCCTAGAAAAAGTCAAGCTGGTGTGGCCAGTGATTTCTTTGAAATTTACAGGGTGCTGCTTAGGTTCTCGTAAGCAGTTTCTTAACAACAAATTTCTTGTTTACTGATCCTGACGAATAACATCATATCCAAGTTTGTTCTTTGTCATAAGACACATGCATGCTACTGCTGAAGTCTGCTTTACTCTCCCCAACACACCGCTGTGTTCAGAATCTTCTGTTGCTAAAACAGGATTGTGGGATAGACTTTTTTTCCAGGCAATACTGTTTCATGCAATGTTGTTATTCTCTCGTAATGATGGGTCAAAAGAGGGCTAAGGCTGAGAGAACAGTTTGCCAATGTTGCTCCATTACAGCACACACCCTGACTTACAATCCAATTTACACCTCCCCAAATCTTTGCTGCACTTTTAATTTGATAAGAACAAACTTAAACTTCTGACTGGAACTGACTTGTATTTCAGGACCCTTTTGTTCTGAAAACATTTTTGTTTCCTTCAGGAGCACACACAACTCCTTTTACATACTGGGGGTGGGAGGGGAGGGCAGTAAGAGGACCCACCTGCTTTGGCTGTCTAGATAAATTTAAAGAAGAGCTATGTATCTCCTTAGTATTTACTAACTAGTTGTGTACCTCTGTACATATTAACTTGAGCATTACACTGAGATCAACATGTAACAGGCTTTAAAAACACAGGGATTTCACTAGTCTCCATAAAAAAGGAGGGCTGATTCATTTAAAAACAGTATTACTTCTCTTCCTTTGTATTGAAAAGTGGTTTTGGAAATCTGCACATAGGAAAAAAGCAGACCATGAGCAAGCCGTCCAAGTGGGTAGACTAGAAATAGTTTTGGTTTGTGAGCACAAGACAAATAACCCCTCTTTAGAGAATAATATGCCAGGAGTAATGTGTTGAAAAACAAAGCAGAGTCACTGGGCTTCTATTCAGCCAGACCATACCTCCTAATAAGCACAACCTGTAACATCTGTGATTGCAGACCCCACAATGAAACAAAGAGAGATTTCATGTGATTCCTCTGGAGGGAGAATTATTACTTACCTCAGAAACATATAAAGAAAAATTATCATGACATTTTAAGCAGGAACACAGAAATACTAATAGCATCATAGTACTGGATGGAGGATAGGAAAACAGTAAGTAGAGCTTTATTTTCCCCCTTTTACTTGCTAAAACTATTTATACAATGGCAAAGTAACAATTTTTTAAGTTTTATTTTTTTTTTAACCAAAGACCTGATTTTTCATATCACACTAGTGGAGTATGAAAATTAAAAACCTGCTAAGAGGAGGAAGAGAAAGATCACTAGGAATGGATAGGCAGTGGGCTATGGAATCAGAGTAGTACAGTGTAAATTTGGAGGGATTCTGGAATATTTCCGGGAGTGACCTATTTCCTAATACATACAAACAAATCATTTGAAATTAACAGTCACCTCTACTACAGCCAAAGGCTAGAGCAGTAGTAGAGTGCTCACATTTTTCAAATCTTCAGAGAGGACTAAACAACCTGTTCTGCCAGACTTCTGTCTTCTACTTGAGAATTAATTTTTGGTATTTATTCTCCTGATACACGATGTCTGTCTTTTCTGAGGAGAAAACAGTCCATTCATGTTTAAGTCTCATTCCAGTATGAACAAATACAAATCTTTTCAATGCTGCTAAAAAATCTAAATGTGTATTGCCTGAGAAGCCCAAACCTAATCTTTTTCTTAATCTTTTATTCTGTAATGCAGCCACAAAGAAAGGTGGTACTTACTAGATGTTAATTTGCCAGTCATAAAGTACTGACCAGCTCTACCCACGTATCATGAACACTCTTGCAGCCCAGTTGAAATGTCTCCTAATTAATCTGAATTCATATACATACAATGCACTAAAACAGCTTTTGAAGCCTTTTCTAACTTTAAAAAATAGGGAGTCTGATCACCTAATTCAGGCCTGTGATTCTATTTTATGACCTGGCATCTAAGTTAGACATTGTAACACCAAGTCTTGAGCTGCTTGGGATGGAGTTCAAACGGTACTAGTTCCATGTACAATGGGAATTTGTACAGCATTATATAGCATTATAGTATCACCTAACTTTATTTGAAAGAACAAAAACATTAAAAATTGTGAGATGGCTATGCCACGGTGGAATGCAGTTTCAAAGTGTCTTCAAAAGGTGACAACCATATTGAAAAATTACTACTGATTTACCAGCATGTAAGGTATATGCCATCAGAGCAGAAAGGGGAATTGTTTTCTGCTTTTAATTTCTCCATGTCTCCTAGTACTCTGCTTTCAGTACAAAGTTCAT
The DNA here is from genome assembly GCA_013398125.1 of Aegotheles bennettii. Lineage (NCBI taxonomy): Eukaryota > Metazoa > Chordata > Aves > Caprimulgiformes > Aegothelidae > Aegotheles > Aegotheles bennettii. The sequence continues at coordinate 348,495 of VZRW01011499.1, read as the reverse complement.
TAATATCTGCCTGGAAATCTTTGTGGTTGTTGTTTCAATGGTGTTCAAAAGCACTTTCCATTCTTGTCAAACGATTTACATAATTGAAGGCAGCCAGACATTCAGGTGGTGGAATATAACACACTCCTGCCATGGCTTCCTTTTTATGTTCCTTTCTCCTAGCTTTGTTTTGCAAGCACTGATCTGTTTCACTTGCATCTGGGATTTCTTTCTTTATAAGCTATGGTTAACACATGTTCCTCTCCAACTGGGAACTGGACGTGTTTTTGCTAATGTCACTCAGATGCTGACTTACTCCTACATGAAGTTCTCCTGGATTTTTTCCAAAGCAGCATGGTTATCATCATCTCATGTTGCCTTCTACAAAGTCCTGGGTAGGTCTTCTGTTTGTAAAAGATAAACAGCTCCACAGACCTCAGTGAACTGATACATACTTAGCTAGAGGAAATTGATAGCTGTTTTCCCATGCCTCACTCACCTTCTCACTTTTCCCTGTCACTGTTCAGTAAATCCAGTCCATATATGGGATGAAAATTGGGGAAAAAAAATAACTAAAAATTTTAAAAAATAAAAAAATCAAAGTTACAGAGGAGAAGATAATTAATCTGCCATCCTTTCACCCCATTCCATGAGATGTGAACTGGGGCTGTCAATGAAATTCAATGGCTTGTGACATAAATCTAAAGAGAGATTATTGTATGCAATGCACAGTCAGATGGCAGAGTTCACTGCTGTGGGGGGCACAGAGCTAAGCACGGAGACAGGGGTTTTAAACGGCTAGATGTAACTGCAGTGATATGGTCTGAGAAAAAGAGGATAATCAAATTTCATGCTTCAGGACATGAGCTGATTATTTTCTGAACCCTGCAAGCTACCACACTCTCTACAGCATCCAGCCTTCTGCCGGATGCTTTATGTAGGCTTCAATCTCACTTTCCAGGGCCATAGTTGAAGAGAAGACACTAATCTACAAAGGAGGAAGAGAATATACTGTGATTAGCCTTAGCATCTTCTTCCAGTCCTAAGGACAAAACAGGTATGATGTCCTAAAGGTTGTTCATATTTTCTCCAAGAAGCAACTTTGCTGAAAAACAACAGCGCTTGGAGGGGGGAAACCTCAAAAGATGTGCAGGTATGACTAACTTTTTTCTAATTTTATTTTTCTTCTCAATGTGAAATTTTGTTTTGAAATTTATTTTCTATTACAAAGTTCAGGCATTTTAAAAGATCAAAGTGAAGCTAGGTTTTTAAACTACTGAAACAACATTTCAAGAAATTCAATCTCTTCTTTTTCTATTTCCACTAGCAACATTCTAGATTTCACTTTTTCATTCTAGTAAGACGAGAAAATAATAGAAATACCCAGATTACTTGTGGAATAGAAGAAAAAAATTTCCTGTTATTTCTGTACTTGGAAGTACACAAGTACAGCTATTCCCTGTTACCTACTGAGATACAAGGAAACAGGACTGAGGCTTCCGTGTCAGTTTCTCAGCTAGCAGCAGGTCAGACTGTCATACAGTGAGATGGAAGTAAAACAAGTGTAAAACACTGCATCAACAGAGGCAACCTTGCTCTTGGATTTCAGTGGGATTCTTGAAAATCTGTATTTTTGTGAAAGAGCTGATTAACGAAAACCCTCTCCAGTCCAGTACAGACTGAAGAATGCTGACTTTCATCCAGCCATAGAAAGATGGGAGCATTCCTGATGATGGTCTTGACTCACAAACACACAAATAGATTAAATTAAGAGTTGTCCAGATTATTTGTTTCTCAGACACACTTACTGTATGGACAGCAAAGATGATAGAAATGAGCATCCTGAACCACTACAAATTATAGCTTGGTATATCAAGGAAATCAACAGACATTTGATTTTTCCTCAGTATATCTCACTAACTTGCAACAATACAGCATGTTTCAGGATCAGCTAAGCTATTCATATAGTGTATGGTGTAAGGACTCTCCAAGGGGTAAGGAATCTCCAAGTGAGAGAAATGAGGCAGACAGAAACAGGTGATAATCTCTGTATGTTACGTCTTTGAGTCAGAACATCATGTACTTTGCTGAGAAGAAGGATCCGGTAGACCAGCAACATAAATTCATTGCTTTACAAAGCCAACTCTTCCTTATGACCTTAAAATATAAGTTTTGTCCAATTGCCCCTCTCATTTCCCATGCAAAAAAAACCCAACACACACACCCCCTAAAAAAACAAAACAAAACAACAAACCACAACAGAAACAAATCTCTCTAAATCCGTACAACTGCTAAAGGAGATAAGAGTAGTAAGTGATTTTTAATAAGAACTGGACTGTCATGAAGATGCTAGCTGCTGACATACAATGTCAGAGCAAAGCTTGCAGGCTTTTCCATGGCAAGCATTAGTAAGCACCAGAGAAACAAAAGGAGGTTGTTTTTGATATTTAGAATATTTCTCATGTTCTGTCCTGAATCACTTTGAACTTCAGAGACAGCAACCTCTTGCTATGTTTCAACTGTGATCAAAACAAGCTAAATGGGGCATTGTGAGCAGTTTCCATTTCAAAGCATTTGAAGGTTTTGCACCTTGAATTTCACCTGCTTAAGTAAATCTAGTAAAACACTAGAATATCTTGTAAAAGTTGCAGAGGAGCCTGTCATTCAGTCTCATATTTCTCCTTCACTGCCCTCCAAGTCCCTAATTGTGTTCCATCCCCACAGTTTGTCACAAACAATATCTCCACAACTCCCAGCTTTTGCAGGAACAAGGAGCTCGAGTCCAACTCTAATGGACTCCAGCAGAGGTTGGAGAAGTTCAAACACGGGTCTTGCTGTCAATAAGTTCTATTTCACATAAATAGAACTTTTATTGACATTTATCACTGCTGAGGTGAAAAGAGCTAATTTGTTTCCCCTAAAGCCTCTTCTGGCTAAAGTCAGAATTTCCAAAATTCTTGTTGTTTGAACAAGAGAAATGGCAAATTGCATGATCTGGCTCATCTTTATGTGCCAGGAAAGGATCTTGGTGAGGGAAAGGAAAGAAGACATCTGTGGTAAACATGGTTTGGAACAAGCTTCTGCTGAGAGTCTCTGGCAACAGATGAGAGCCTTCCACCACAATATCATTATTTCCAGTTAGTAAATTCAGATTTCATGACTGCTCTCAGGAGATCACTGTCCTGCTACCATGAATCACCAGCATCATTGAATGTCCTTCTGCAAATCCAACAGCAAATTTGTTCCTTGCATTCAAACAGAAAATAAGGCTTCATTAGCCATCTCTCCATGTCAAAACCAGTAGCACAAGAAGTGCAAGGCTTATTACACATTTATTTGCTGCAAGGACCATAAGAGCATAACTTCATTCTGTCTCCCCCTCTAACATTAATTTTTCTACTTTAGGTATTATCCGTACTAAATTAGGAGCCCGTAGTTCCAGTTGAGATCACTGTCACATTGCAGTAAATGGTCTGTAAAATCACACAGTAAGACTTCACTGTAGACTGAACTCAGACTTTTATTCACAGTTGCCCCACACTGGACTTGTGTTTGTGCAGCAACATTGTGGAGTTATCAGCTTAAGTTAACGGGCCTAAGTGAGGCTCCCTGACTGGGTAGGAAGGTCCCAGAGGGGATCAGCTAGCTGCATATAATTTGCACTTAGTCAGCTAGTTGGACCTGGTATGGAAACTCAGTTGCTCTGGAGATCAAATCAGAAGGTTGCATTGAATATTCACACAGCTTTTTCTGCAAGGAATACCCTTTATCATATTTCTCTCTCTCTCTCAACCTCTCATATTCTCTATTTCTTTTCTTCCCATGCAGAGTCTTTATTTCTTGTCTCCTTTTCCTTCCTTTCACTTAAAGACTTTCCCCTCCTCCCCATTGTCTGTCTTCTCTCCTAAACTTCTTAAGGAACTGCCTTTTTCTTCTGCCACCACTCCAGCTCTACATTCACAGCTCACATCTGTACTTTCCAAAGCCTCATTAGTTGCTGGGGTTGCAACCACCTTGTCTGTCTTTTTCCTCTCCCACGCTCACATAACATTATAGATGCCTTGCTCTGTCCAAGAATCCTTGGTGAAATCTGTGCTTCTCCCCTCATTCTGGGTCTGTTTTGCCCTTGGCCTAGTGACCATGCTTGAGTGATGGGGAGCTGCTGCTGTATCCAATTTCTTCCTACCTCAGAAGTTGTGTTTGGGAAGGGGTTTCTAACAATTGGTTGCCAAGCTAGAAGAGGAACCAGTACAGCTGCCCTCCTTACACTCTTTCTCCTTCCGTGCTCTGCACTTGAGGGACTGTTTCCTGCAAAACTGACTCGGAACTATTTGTAAATGCAGGCCAGAGGTACGTGCAATACTTTTCACCTAGACAGACTAAAAGGTGAGGAACACAAAATGTCCCAACTTCTAGATACATGCCTGCTTTCAGCTCCTTTCAGAACTGACACAAGGAGCTGGCATCACACTTAATTCTCAATCCCCACAGAACATCTTCTGATGGACAGAGACATAGCAATGCAGCCACATGGTTTTTGTCTATTTCTCTTTTATCAGTGTCTGTCATGAACCTCTCCCACCCCACAAACAATTGAAGTCACAGAATTTCATCTAAGGCTTTCCATCCCTTCTTTTCAAAGGCTCTGCTTTCTCAACACTCTCCAACACATCCGCAGGCTGAGGCTCCCCTGGGTCAGCTGCCAGTCTGCATAAGTATAAGCCTATCATAAGCCTAGTACCATAACTGATTGCAGTTGTGGAAGGGTAGCAGCAAGAGAGTGATGTGGCTTCTCTGCTTACTAGATACCCAGCCAGAAAGCATAAGACAAGGTCTACTCCATAAAAATATTTTTAAAAGTTTTTAAAAAGTGACCAGCTTTGAGTCAGGAAAACTAAAATAATTACTTTGAGTTTTTTCTGCAAAAAGTACAGACTATTTTGCTTTGTTGAACTGCCTCAAAATATTTCAAAGCATTTCTCTGTCACTGTATTGCTCTATGTACCTTGTATTTCAGATCCCATTTTCTGTGTAATTTCAACAAAGTATTTCAGATAAGATCATGCAGAGAAAAACATGAAGTGTTTTAATTTCTGAATGCTAAAATGTTTTGATTGAAAAACAACAGTTTCAATTATTATTATTTTTCAGAATTATCATAAGGCAGTGTATTTTTGCCAGCTTTTTATTTTACTTTGCAATGAAATTAAATTATAATTTTTTCAGTTAGTTTTTATAACAAGGCATTGTGACTAGAAGGTGGGAATAATCAGACACAGGACACATTTCCTCTCTCTTTTGTTTTTAAGTCCTTCCATAAATTTGACCAATGAGATTCACATTATGAGTTTGAAAAAAAATGTCTATTTTTATATTGCAGAGAATTAGCATGCTGATTAGGTAAAGTATAAACTTCTGTCTGCATATTTTTTCAGTGAATGGTCTTGGAAAGCCAATCATATTAAAGCAACAGAAGTGTTAGGGTTTGGATTTCTTAGTGGATGAAGCCAATACTTGTCATCATTTTTTTACCACTGAGGCACTAGACTGGATTGTTGTGGGCCTGCTTTTTCTCAAAATCAGATTCACTAATGCTTCTGAGCAGTGTACAGTCATTAGGACTTATACTCCTACTATTTCTGTTTGCCAAGGGAATATTGAACTCACCACAGAGACATGAAGCATTCAGCTTACAGTCAGAAACTGAATTTCTCTTCTCTGGAATACAAGGCCAGACTCCATTCATAATTTTTTCCTTTCTATTTTGAACAGGTTTCAGCTTCCAAAATTCTTTATCTCAGATATTTTATACATATTGTTTAAAAAATTTAGAAATCTCTTCCATGTGTAGGTGAAAACATTTGCCTGTTTTTTGTCAATTATTGTGATCAAAGCAATGAGATACTGAGATTTTCCAATTTAAGAGAATGATCATGGTGACTTGTGCCACCCCTGTCAACAGCTGGGATTTGGTGCAAATGGAAAGACAAAAAGTTCTCCCCTTACCTGTTCACCATCTCAACTGGCCTTGAAAACACCTATTTTGCTCTTTGAAAGTAGCTCTTAAATATGCTGCTGGCAAAGACCCTGAAGCAGAGATTACTATAGACGAGACTTCCGACCTAGCTGCAGTAGAGGGAGCTGTTTTACCATCTGAGAGAGAAGGTTGGCATCTGTATCTTGGTAGGTTCAAAGGAGCATTTTCGAATAAAGTACATCAATTATTCCCTTTGACAGCTGCATCACTCTATTGTTCTAGACTACCTGGACTATTATTATCCATAGGCTGTAATTAAGCACTGATTTAACTCCTTAACCTTTCACCAGTACAAATACACACAATCAGATAACGAAGTAAGAAAAAGTGTTTTTCTCTCTTAGTGCTCTACCGTGCAAGTGAATCCTGTGACATCCAAGTGCCTGATATTCTAGATATGAGCTGTCAGATATCAATCTGGAGGTGCTCATCAGCTCTAAAGGATGGAAAAGCTTCACAATGAGACTGTGCCATTCAATGAGACCAGGTTCTGGAGGTGTTTCCCAGACCATGGGATGTCTTTCTGCATACAAGGACCTATTCCTAGTTGAAAGCTGCAAAGAAGTCTAAATATGTTGCAAGAACAAACATTTTACAGTTACATGGGGGGGAAGTTACATAACCAGCTACTGAACAGAGGCAGCTCAGAGACCACCGCTATTATAGCAGCCTACTTCTCCAGCTAATCACCCTTTTACTTAAAGGTCATATGTTTTGCCAAATGAAGTTTGTTTTGCCCTTAGGACTGTGATCTACTACTATCCCTAGCAATGTAAGAGAAAGTGACACAAAAATGGCTTGCAAGGAGCTCCTTCTTGTTGCATTGCCTTTGATTCACAAAAGCAACAAGGTGAGGTGAACTTCGGTACATAGAAGAGAGAAAATGCTTCCAGTGTCTGAGTTCTACATGGGATTCTTTATCTTATGTTTCTCTGATGTACTAGTTTTATTTGGATTCCTTACTTCTTCAGCTGGAGAATTAAATAAAATGGAAAATTCTCTTGTGGAAACTGGAAAACAGAACATCTTGCCATTCCTTTCAAATACTGTATCCTGGTATTCCCAAAGTGGGATGCTGTAGAGATGAGGAGTCCTTCTCCTCTCCTTATAGAAAAATGCCAGAAACTAAGCTCTGAAGAATGACATGCAGCCTAATGAATATGTAGGTATACAGAATACTGTGTGAACACAGAGATCCACATAAATGTATCGTTCTATATGATTGGGAAAGCATGACCTGAATATCTGTAGAGGTGGTGTCTGTTCATTTCAGATACGGTGAAAGAAACATAACACCATGTGAATTGATGACTCCATTGCTAAACTGAAGGTCAAGGTGTTACCTGCTGCCCACAAGTCCAGGTATACCCTGGAAATTGCTTTCAGAGGTAATGCCAGGTAGAAAGATTGTGATTTATAGTGATGCATCTGGTTCTTAACCCAGCCTGAGATTGTTCCAGCCCAGATACTTTTCAAAAGAGTCTGAGGACCTCAGTTTAGTGAGGCTTTTTACATAATACTGTGATAAAAACCTAAAGTCCAATAGCGATGAGGGCTTCTTTGGTAAACTAGAGTAGATTAGGTACCATAAAAGTAAAGTGTATGATGTACATTACTCACCAGACAGGTGAGGATTGGCCTTTATCCACCACCTACATCTATTGTATCCATAAAATCAGAGGCCAGTGGATTTTGCTGTGAGCAGTATGTTAAGAACAATAGTCCTATCCTTGTCCGTTCATGTGTAGCACATTTGATGTTATTAAATTGTGATATCATCAATTGATGAAAAACTAACTCTTGGGTAAAAAGCAGTGGGATCAAACCAGGATAGAAGCAAAATAGAAAAAGACTTGGGGAATAGCTGGAGAGACACTCCTCTTTGTTGAAGTTTTGCCACTTCAGCGTCCTCTTGGTCTCCTCTCCTGTTTCTGGGTGCCAAAACAGTATCATTGGGCAAGAATACTTTTTATATATCACAAAATGGCTAATAGGATACTTTTCTTCCTGAAACCTTCCTGAAAGTCATACCACAATAATCCAGGGTTTTGTCTGCACTGCTGCAATACATCTACCTGTGACCAACTGCACATGGGCCACCCAGGAGCTCCAGCTGAATCAACAACACATAGCAACTTGCCTCTTTCGTGGTAAGGGAAACACAGATGACAACACATTGTACTGGGGCTTCTTGCTGTATATTGGTACAACATGGACCCACTTAAAGGCCCTGACATTGATCTTCAAGTGTTCAATAAGTAAGCTATTTACTGACAGCTAGTGATAACAGCTATCAGTGGAAATGGTTAGGCTCTGCAGGGAGAAATAGAGCTAAACCAGCAATCTAGTGTTTACCGTATGGTTTTCTTAGAGGTTAGGAGGGTTCAAAGATGTTATGCTCTGTTCTGTGATGAATTGGAATCACATGAAAATTTTAGGTCAGGCATCACTGCACTAAAAAAACATTGGAAGGAGCTTTTTGGAAGGAGCTGCATTCAATTTTAGAAAAATGTTGCTGACAATATCCCATCTTTAATCAGTACTTAGAAAACACCTCTGTCCCAAGTCATAAGTCATACATAATTCTGGTTGAGCCTAACTATGTTTCCAGCAGCTGGGAAAACTGAGAAAGCCAGCCCCAGTACTCTCAGGACTTACAGTAGCACTCACTTCCTCAGAGGGCAATGCGCTACAACACAGAGACTCAACAAAGTGTCCCATCAGTTAAATCATGGAGGATGGCGACTTCCTGACCTCTCACCTTGTGTTCTAAACTCCACCATTATACAATAAGCCACCAGGAAAACAACTCAAACCATTGTAATAGTGACCACGGCATTTGGAGTTGCCCAAATAATGTTACAAAAGGGAGGAGTAGATGGTAGGAAAGAAGAGAAACCTAGCAAATTCATATAAACTAACTCAGAAATAAGAAATGAAAAACAAGAATCTAATCTATTTTTTGCTCCTTGGGTATGATTATTATTTTTTTCACAGAAACTTTTTGTCAAAAGCTCAAAGTGCAGCATTGTTCCAACTGAAACATTTCACAAACATCTATTTTGAAAATCTTTCCAGCAAGAAGGTTAGCATTTTTCTTCTCCTCTTATTCTCTTTTTTCAACTAGAAACACTACTTTGCTTGAAAGGTAATTTTATTTAATAAAATTAATTTTTAAAGCATCTTAGAAGGTGCAACACATCACTTGTTTCTAAAAAAATAAATAATCTCTCCTTTTAAAATTACTGTTAGAAAAAATGCTGGGAGAGCACAAAAGAGATTTTGGTTTTGGTTCACGGAAAAAACCCCAAACAAATAATTCACATGGTTAAGCAATTTATTTGAGTTGAACAGCTCTCATTTCTTATTGCAAAGTGTCCTACAGTTCAGTTTTTTGACTTAGCAAATGGCTTTCTTTAGTAGGCAGCTTACAGTGCTAGCTGCTATCATTCATTAATGCTGCCATACCTGGACCCTGACAACTGCATTTTATAAGTGGATCTTTATATTAGATCTCTGTGAAACCACAGAATCCCTTCCCCTTGCAGGCTCAATAAACAGCTTAGTCAAGGTTTTGACTATCTGTTTCATTTAATTACATATCCCTTGATTTATGGTTCAGGAAAGTCTGTAAATGAGGACATCACATTTGCAATCCAACCTCAAAATGTTTTCAAAATCAGCAACAAAAATCCTCACATGAAGTCTTATGAAAACAATCCCCTGGGGAACCACATGTAGTGCAGCCTAGTTAGCTTCTGTGTTTACTGAACATGAAAGATGAATGGCTGACTTTGATTTTTTCCTAGATGTGCAAATAAGGAGCATTAGACTTGCTTATCTTGAAGTGTTTACCTTCATCTGTCAGTGTTAGGAGCTGAACACGTGGCTCTGTGCTGCAGGGGAGGCACAGGCTGGGAGATATATGGCTGAGTTAATGTGGCTTGGTAGAACTACATAGTACCAGAAAGGCAGAAGAAGGTAGACTGTCAATTAACACGGGTATTAGGCACCAGAAATGATGCCTTTCTAGTTGCTCGGTCAACCCACCTCACTCAGACATCCAAGTCTCCAATGAGCACATAAACAACAACAAGTAAAGAGAGGCAAAACTCCTAAGGATATATACACCAAAACCCCTGCTCCCAGCATACCTGAATTTTGGGGTCATTAAATCCAAAGTCTGCCTGAGGCTCCATGTTTATCAAGTGCCCTGTTACATTAACAGTGGAAGAAAGTCCATCTTTGAGCCTTCTGTTCCACAAGTGGTTCAAGGCACATGATTCATGTGACCAGTGACATACACAACAGCAGCATATCTGGAATCCACTCCACCCAGAGCTGTAGCACGGTATGTTACGGACACTGGCATGACAACCTGGGTGTATAGGTAGCAGAACAAAAATGCCAAGTAGGAATAATCTCAAACAATTAATCTCATGGACAGAATTCTAAGGGAAGTTCTGGCATATGGGATAAACATGGAGACAGAGTCCTGAAGGATGTGTAATCTTGCATTATCTGACACGTATTTTCATTGACAGGCAGGCAAACTTTAAAATCGTATGGGACCACTATGATCATCTACAGAAATCCATGCAATTATTTATGCAAAAATGTTATAGCACATGGTTAATCTGTAGTGTACCTTTTAAAGTTATGATGGGTGTCTTTCCAAATACCTGGCAGTGACAGGTAATCTATCGTACTTCTGGCAAGTTATTGCATTAGTGAATTATATCGTTATATAAACTGTTAAAATATTTTTTATCAACAGATTAAAACAGAAATCTCTCCCCCTTGTGATTGTTTTGTTTAAGCTTAGATAAGATTAATATTTTGAGCTTCTTAAGCCTTTCGATCTAAGACAGGTGTTCAAGACTTTCAATCATTCTTTTCAAACTGTAGAGAACTGGAAAAAGAGACACAATATCCTGGAACGAATCAGCACAAGCACTGGTCACATTGTGAGCTGGTCAATATATTTATATTTTTTTCAGCTGGAAATGTTTTGCTGGGAGTTACTGATTCATCCTCACGCAGTGCAGTGGTTGAGTTGAAACTTCAAGCAGGAAGTTCAGGCCCAGGATGGAATTTCTGATCAAACTGTGAAGCCAGCATTTAGCACAGGCAACGGTCTGTAATGGGGCATTCACGTGCATAAAGAAATATGACACTGAAGTTTCTCTTCTAGGACAATTACATCAAGGGTGTGAACTTGGGTCTCACAAGTCCTTGGTAAGGTTTTCTTGATAGGCTATTTTGGAAGGTTTTATTTGCATGGCAATGCACCACAAAAACAGAAGTTGAAATATCTTACCTATGTTTAAAAACTAGAATTCTTATTTGCTGATCAGCCCCAGATACTTCAGTGAAGGTTTCATTAGATTTATAAACAGAAGTAATTAACTTTCCTTATCCTACTTGCCATTCCTGTGACTATATTGTGGCAGCAAGTAGACATTTAAAACCGAAAGTTTAAAACAACTCTTTCAACCACAAATGTTCTCTCAAGAAAAATCTCCTTTTTATGTTTCTAAAAATCAAATGCACTGTTTCTGTCTAGGTCATTCTGCACTAAACCACTGGATTCACATCTCCCCCAGAAAGAATGGAGAGGAATCTTACCATTCCCACACTGGCTCACTCACCTTAGGTGAGAGGAAAACTTTGGGTCTTTTCATGTGTCTTATGAAATGGCTTATGGGTGGGAGGTGCAGAACAGAGGCCAGAGAGTGTGATGGCCAGCGTAAACCTGCCTGAAGTGCCAAGCAGCTCACTACACCGAGTGCTGTGCAGAGGCTTTGTACACAGTAGTCTGGAGATGGAGGCATCTTGCTTCTGTTCTCACACACTCTTTATTAAATGGGCTTTTGTTAGGCTTGCAGTTAAGATTAATGAAGGTCAATGAAGTACCAGCTCATTGACTCTTCATTTGATCGGTAAATTTCAAAACTGGACAAGTAATTGGAATATCTCGCCCCCTACAACTTAATGTATTCCTGAAGTTCAAAAAACTATTCAATAATAAACAGCTGTTGCCGATATTAAAGTTATTTCCCATTTCTTGAAATGTTTTTGATTCAGATATACAGGGGAAATTATGATTTAAGACACTGGCTACTCTGAGGTAGGAAAAGTTACATTTTACCACTCCCTTAGTACCAGCTACTTTGGGGCAAAGGCTTATGTAAACAGCATCTTTTTAGTATTTGCATTCATACTGCCTTCCTGCATATAAAAGCTTGGGTCTAAAATCCAGTCCTCATCTTTTTTTCTTCCTTTATAAAAGGGCACAGAACCCACACTGGAGCTAGGCTCTTACACCACGTTAATTTACACCTCATCTCTCCCACACATAACAAGAGAAAACTGGGAGATGGCTTCCTCCATGGTGAATCTGCCCAACATTAGGAGCAATTTAGGCTCCAAAAGCCATTTTTATTTCAAAGTAGCAATGGTAATAACATGAAGTACTTTCAAAGCACCCTGCAATTTCAGATGAATGTTACTGATTGCTGCATCTCATATTCGGCCACATCAAAATCATGTGTATCACAGGACTTATAAGTCTGAGTGTTTGTCTCTATATCTTGCAAGAGGGAAAAAAAATACTTTCAGAAGTCACAGATGTGAAGAAAATAAGCTCCAAACTTCTTGTGCTCAAAAGCCCTACAGTTCTTTTGGTTGTCATGAAAAGTCAATTTTCTGATTTTGGGGAGTTTCATTTCTGATTTGGGAATTTGACAACATTGTATGTATTTTCCTAATTCCATTTCCTAAAAATGGAAAAATGCATTCAAGTAAAAATCCCTTTTGCTTGTTGAACCTATGTGTGCTTTGGAGAGGTCATCCTCACCATCCCGGTCATTGTATACTCTCTGCTACACCCCTGACTGTGCTGCTTGTAACCTCTTCAGCTGAACCAGCTGCCTAATGAACTTGCAAGAAAACACCAGAATAGGTTGCCCCCTGGGAATATGCTGGATTCTGGCATGCTATTCCAAAATTCTTAACTCAATCACTTTTCAAACATGCTTTTCAGCAGCCTGAGGACCTTATTTGGTTCAACAGCCTATTAGGGTTCATGCAGCACAGCCTACCAGATTTTACATAGCACTGTAACACCTCTAGCTGTCTGTTTGATAGGTAGGCCAAGGCAAAGGGGGCAAAAAAAAGTACTGAAGAAATTTTTTTAAATACCTTTTTCTCTCCCTCACCAAGTTCTTCAGCTTTCAAATAACTTCAAATTCAGTCAAATTATCAACTGCCTACAGACCAGTCATGCCAAATTTGAAACTCAACAGAGTAAGAAGGAAGGTGGCTTAGCAGAGAAGCCAGTAAAAACTGGATTTATAGAGGAAAGCAAATTTTGTCCTCACCTAAAGGGTATAAAATTGTGAGTTAGACTTCCAGAATGGGATTCACTCAGTTCTGCCTCCACATAACAAATAAAAAATCTGATAATACACCCAGTCCCACCAAGTTTTCTTCTGAAGACATAGTAAGAGAGTCTCTGCTACAAGATCCTGCAGTACAACTACACATGATGCTCAGAGGAAAGCAGTATTCACTTCATGTTACATCTATGCACCAGAAGACCAAGTGAATCATCCACTGTCATTGAAGGAATGGAATTCAACTCAGATTTGTTGAATCCTATTACTGAGCTTTATCTGCTCTCAGGTCCGTTTGCATCCTTTCCTTCAACATTCATCAGTGTTTCTAAAGCAATTTGAGATGTCCTTATGAAAAAATAAGCAAAATAGAATGTATTCTTGCTTATGCTACAGTGGAAACATACATTTGTAAAAGGGATAGAAAATACTTTCTTAAGATACTTCAGAAATTATAAGCATTTCACACATTGCCAATTGATTCACCTTTTTAGAAGTCAGTGAACTGATTTTTGTAGGTATAGCAGGGCTTGCATGAGCTGAAACTTTATTAAAGTTTCCAGAGAGATGAATTCACTCCCTTTTTGACCCTAGAAATATCTGTATCCTAACAACTACACAAAACAATAGTGAAGTGTGACTAAACGTGAATGGCAATGTACTGCTGACAAGCTCTGACCATTAACATTTTTCTTTCTGTTCAACTCAGCAGGCGAAAGGCAGCTAACAGAAGCCGTCTGCTGTTATGAGCACTCACAAGCGTTTCATTGTGAGCACGCAAAAGTAAATGAGCGTAATTCTGTCTGAGAATGCTACTTTCTAGGTATTCATTATTTCTTTACAGATTAATTGTGGACAAATACAAACAGCATATTTAGAAACCGGACACTTTCTTCTGTTGAGATCTCTGAAGCCTGCAATCCAAGCAGGTGAAATAATTGAGACATACAAGGCCAACATCTGCTGTGCAATTGTACTCATATGATTAGTTTTTCCATGGTGCTACTGAAAGAATAATATAGCCCTTTTATAGCTTAGCTGATCACATTTAGATGTTTGGTGAAGTCTGAATGCAATGGGAAAGCTTCTTCAGAGGTCAAAAGTGACTCCTCCTCACACTAGCATGTAGCCTTGTTATTAGCTGACGTGCTGAACTCCCTTAGACTTCAGCAGGGTGTGGGGAGGCACAGAACTCAGCTCTCCTCCTTTCTGGGTGAAATCATGAGCTACTCTGTTCTTACACAAAAGGCATGTCCTGCTTTGATTGCAGTGGTGTTTTCAAAGGAAACAAAGAGCCCTGCTCAGTTTTCTGGAAAAAGACTTGTAGGTGCCTATATTCAGGAGATGATTCATGGCTCTGGATCCTGAATGGATGGAAGAACCTATGTGCTGTCTAGAATATGAACCTCTGTTTCAGAGAGGGCTCCATGGTTAACACTTCCAACTGGTTACTCTATATGGCTTCCTGCTCCAAGTGCTGGTTGCTTTGATTCCCATTTTGAGACACCTGTGTTGGCCCACCAGGTACCAGGAGCTTTGGCACCTAACACAATTCCACCAAAGGGACCTGGCACTTACATTTAGGGATTACAACATCTTTCTTTTGAGCGTGCAAACCCAGGAATCTTCCTGCACCTTGACTTCCTATAATTGATGAGACCAGTGGTTGTTTATTACTTCCCTCTGTAACGTTACAGGATCAGCCCACAAAAACAATTCCAGACAAATTAATGAGTTAATAAAGGGGCATTCCTAAAAATATTGTTACACATTTCTCTGTCTACAGGTTTGGCAAGAGTCAGATTAGATTAATCCTTTGGCTGCTCTAAATCAATGTTACTATTGAAATCGGTGCAGATGTGTTGAAAAACTGGCCTGCAAGATCAATTAAAACAATTATCTTAGGAGAGAAATAAAGACTGTGCAGCAATATTCACCTGTAAGAAAAACTCCTTCTTGTAAATGCCATGTTGTAGCTCTCTGGATTGTTACTGGAGGGTTCTACAGTACTTAAATATAAAGGGGCAATTTTAAAGTACAAAAATTTAAATAAAGAAAAGCAAAGCTCATGCTCAGTGAATTATGGAGAGTCTGTGAAGGGTGGTAAGTGTGAGAATCCAATCCCTGTTCATAGAAAGAGACCTACTGTATGTTCCTACAAATATTGATGTTTGAAATCCAAAGCACATGTGATGCATTAGTGTGAAACAGGGATTACATACATGCTGCTCTCTGCCCTGCAGTTCAGGAAAAGTCCTTATGTAATGAAGAACTGAAAGACTTATGAGGGAATCCAATGGACTGTTATCGTGTAAAAATACCACTGCTCTCCAAAGTCAACTCACAGTTGCTCAAATGTATGCTGGTATGTGTTTTGTTTTCCAACAGGCCTGAGAGAGAAGGAGCTCCATTCATGTCAGACGCTGTTAATCTCATACCTACAGCTCGGTCTGTGTGAATGAAACAGTGAATTGGGAAAGGCACTGCTTTTCTTTCCAGTCAATTCTCAAACATATAAAACCTACCGCAGAAGATCCAAACACACTGAAACAATAACAGGCAATTTTGCCAATTACAGAAACTACTTGTAGGCAATAAGAACAGAACTTTTCATCCAACTAGGAGCTGTGATTTTGGGTGTTGGAAAATTAAGAATGATTTCTTGATGCTTCCTTCTTCTGCTTCTCTCAATAGCCATCTGAATCCTGTAAGTTTTAATCATACACTATACAAATGCCTGGAGCGTTTCTCAATTTAAGAATTTAAGAACACACACACAAAAAAAATATTAAGGACAAAAACCCAAGCAAAACATAACAGAGCTCCGAGGTTGTGTAGTCCAAACATGTTATAGATTAAAATAATTTTATTTTAGTGGACATCAAAAGAATAATACCAAGCCCAGAGTCTTTTACAGGGCAAATTCTGTGCTCTTTTCAAACTAAGCAAAGCTCCCACTAAGTTAATGGCAACTCAGTAACAGTGTTAACTGCCTAAGAAGTTCTAAATAGGAGCTACAAAGAGACCTCCACATTCACTTCGGATACAGCAAATGCTCACTTCCAACACTTTGGGGTTTGTTTTACCCACCTTATTCATCATACCCATCCCACATGTTAAAATCCCATTGCACTCAAGGAATATTACTGCTATAGAAATAAGACCTTTGCTTTTGAGAATTTCTCAGAAACTCTGTGCAAATCCTTGGCTCTGTTTCAGATACCCAGTAAGGCATAACTGGTATTGTCACCTACAAAGTTTAGTACAGTGTATACTTCTGTATCAGTATGACAGAATGTTTTAATTCGCTCTTGTTTCTGTAGCCAAGCTAGCAGCACCATCTATGTCTCTAGATTTTATTCAAATAGATAGGGTTTGGTGTGCTTTCATTGAAGAGTCAGGGTGGAAACTATTCTGAGCCTGTGTGCATTTCTAAATGTTTTTTCTTAAGGTCACTATCTTATTTGTAGCTCAACAGGTATGTTCTTGCACTGCTAGGGCACAGCTGTCCCACAACAGCAGCTGTTTGATCACACCCTTTTAGGAGAGGGAAGTGCAATCTATGTAATTGTTGCAACCAAGAAGCAGAATAAGCATGCTATGTCTGAAGACATCAAGACCTACACACAGGTAAAAACTTTAAGAAATAAGTCCTGATATTCATTCTGACCTACAGGTCACCAATTTCCTCAGGAATGATCTCAATGACAGTTTTTACATTTGATTAGACATTTACATTTTACATTTGATTTATTCTAAATTCATGTAAATCTTGCAAAAGTAGATGGCACAAAACTGCAGGATGTCACGATCCATTCAATAAATTCTCCTATTGGAATAAGATTGACATTCTGGATATTGTCCAGTAATCTTTTTTAAAAAAGTGAAAGTTACTGTGCTTTCAATTACCACTATGTAAGAATATCAAGTACTTACACTAAGGAGCTCTCTGAAGCTTGGCATAAAGAAAATACTGAAGAATTTCACAATGCTGGGAAAAAATACGTTGTATGTAAATTCTGGTCTTGACATGGGAGTTTCCAGATAAGATTATACAGCTTCATTATTCAAGAGGTCACAGTTGTCTTAAAGCCTCATCTGGGGCACCATGGAAATCACACAGAATTTCAGGTTTTGCTTGAAGTACTGTATGCTAAAAAGAAAGAATGCAGGAAAGGAATGATCACAGCAGAAAGTAACCAGCTTTGCTTTAACAGCAAAAGGCAATTGTAAATTGAAGAGAACTCTCTATTACAGTTGGCTTATTCTACAAAGCACAAGAATTTTATATTCCTCATAATTTGCTCTGGATGTTCACATTCATCTAACTGTTTCTGTAAAGCTAGTAAACTTTTAGTCTCTGTGACATCTGTGCCAATGAGTTCTTCAGATCAATCATCTGCTATGCAATTTTTACTGTGTTGCCTTTTGATCCCTGCTTTCAAAGAAGTGTCCAATATATTTTCACTAACTTCTTACCTAAACTTTTGCCAGGCCTTTCCTCACTCATTACTTCTTGAAGTTTACAAGTCTAGGATCTTTACAGCTACATCTAGTTTGCCTTTGGTAGCTGGGCTTGAGTTTGCAGAAGTTCATTGTCTGGTTTGTTGTGTGTGAATTATTCATTGGAACAAAAATTAATGATGTGAATAAAAATTAATCATGTGTCAGTCTGTGTGCAATGCCTGAGTTCATTTACAGTCAGAGGGTTCACTCCAGATCAGAGGTGGAATAAGAACTAAAATATAGGTCATGTGGACAACTGAGTCAAAGTCTTGCCTGAAGCTAGAATGACATTATAGACATCATCTCAGTCTCTCCATATATAGAAGAGACTCCTGCCTTATAAGAATAATTATTGTCAAAAATATACTTAAATAACCAACACCTGTTAAAAAAAAAAAACCATGAAACGCTGTGGACAAGAGATGAGCAGAAAAAGCAGATCATGTTTTCTGGAAACCTTTTTCCTTACCAGTCTAATACCAGATGAAAATGCAAAGATCACCTGGGAGGTTGGAAAAGGGTAATGAAGGAAGAGCTCTGAACAAATAATTAAAGACAGACAGATTTCTAGGAGCACCAGGGAGAAAAATAGCGGTGGGGGAAGTACTTAAAGAGTGTAATAAGCAAAGCAAGGAACAAGAAGGGAAGCAACATACAGACTGGGGTACCAAGGTGAGACTGTTTAGCAAGCTGGAGAACGTACACTGAGCAGAGCAGGACCATTCTGACAGTCTTGTTATTTCTGTAGTGGAACAGAGTTATTTGTGGATTTAAAGAATACCTGTTTCTGAGTTGGAAATGGGAAATATTTGGCTTTTGAAATTTACACTGTTCTTTCCTCTACCAAGCCCTCTGCAAAGTCCCAGCAGACTCCTTCCTTCCCTCAGCACCAGGATGCCATTCTTCATCACGTCTGCCATTTTCTGCAAATGGGCATCACTTAAGAGTCTCCTTTGACTCTGATCCACAAAAGGATATTCAATGAGTGCTTGGTGACAAGTATCTTAATCATAAGCAGGGGTGTTTACTGTGGCTGCTACAATATAGACTTTTGTAGAGGCTCACTGCCTCCCTTCCATGCGCACACTACTATAACAGGAACTGTTTCAGCCTTATTACTGCTACTGGCACCAGCTACTCCAGGGTGGTCCTAAAACTTCCGGGAACCTGATGTCTGTAGCTAGAGAAATCCCAGGTCTCCTAGCTACAGTACTGAAGGCTTTTAGTTGCAGTATAACTGACAGTAGGACTTCCTGCTCTGGCTGCTGCAAGATGTGCTGAACATCCTTCTGCCCCTCACAAGACATGGAGACAATTGCAGTGCACTGGGCAGTTCACTGGTCAAGGAGTTTTAAAGTCAGGATCTGAGTGGGAGCTGACAGAAGTGGAAGGAAGGAGAGGCTTGCATGATTATTAGAGCCCGTCCCTTATGAATCTATGCACATGCCTGAGAAAACTCTGCCATCTGTACTTTAAGCTCATAGGACATAAGCAGAGGAAAGAAGGGGTTGTATCACGACTGCTGCAAAGCCTTTATAAAGAATGAAAACAAACTGCGGTGCTGACTTTGTCTATGAAAAACAGCAAGGTCTCAGCCATGCCAATTGAATAAATCAGTGGCCATAACATTTTCAAATAGCTTCCAAACAGCAAACAGATTTGGGCATAAATAAAAATCTGCTCTCTTTACTGAATCCTTATATGGCAAATTTCAGTGCAGAAGGAATTCTCAGCAGCAGAGTCAGCAGGCTGGACTTTTGCAGAAGGAGGAAACTTTGGTAGCAGACAGGGCATAGAATACAAAATTGTCACTCCACTGCTTAGGCCTTACTTTAAGGACAACTGGAGTTGCTAAATGGGTGTCACTGAGACTTCATTCATGCAAAGGGGATGAATGTTTCCACTTCTCACAGTAGCTGTGTAGATCAGGATTTTGTCCCCTGGCCCTCCAAGGTAAGTTGGCAGAAGTCACTGTAATTTCATTTCAGACTTTGTTCGTCGAAACCCATGAAGTGATTCACATGATGATTTGATCCCCCGAGTTGATTTCCAACCAACTTTTTTCCTTCTTGGGAATAGCACTCAATGGTCTCTGCAGTGTTAATCTTCTTTTCAAGAACACTTAAGGTTTGTCGATTTTGGGAATTCAAATCAAGGTAATAAATATACAACAGTCAGTCTTTTCTCTTCCATCCTACACCTATACAGAAGACAATGTCCTTCCTGGTTCTGTTACTCAGTTGTACAGCGTCTCCTCTCAAGAAAACATCATAAATCTGAAAGTTCAGCTCAGAAACTTTTCAGTGACTCCAAACTTTGCTCTCACTTTGATTAGTGGGTTTCTTATCGCCAACTTTTGAAAGGCCTGCAAATTCAGCTGAGGAAATAGCTCATCTCTAAATTAACCCCATAATTTTGGATATAATGCAGGATAGATACATAGAGGAAAAACCACACCCACACTGAGTACAACTGGAGCATGGGAGATTTAATTTGCATTTCTAAAGTATTCTGAAATATCAAAACAGAGACCATGCTTTAAAGTGATTTTTCACCCTAAGCTGTACAAGATGACCAATATTCATCTTACCGCCATTAGACATATTAATGACTTATATTTTTTAGGATACTCACAAGACTTTGCCAAAATTACCTGAAATTTCACATGCTGAATGTCTGCCAGAGAATTGTTATTATTGTATTTTGCACAGTGTACTGAAAAAGTTTAGTTGTTTCCAACAATGAGATTAAGGGGGAGATGTTGTTTTGTGCATGTTAAATATATTCTCACAACTCTTTTTTCAGAAGTTTCTGCTGAAAAAGATATTTGAAATTTAAATGAGTTTCTCTTATGTCAGAGATGAGCCTTTTGGCCTTTTGTCTTCCCCTTTAAAAACAATTCAGAGTTGGCCAAACTAAGTCATTGGGGGCAAAAAATGTTTGACTATACACAATAGTGTGGTAGAGATTGACAGTTGAATTCTACAGTGAGCGTATTTTAAATGAGAGATTCAGGGGCTGATCAGCCTTTCTGAAATAGCTGATCAGTCAATCTGAAATTGCTGCTTTAGTCTGCTGGCTAAAACATCAAATCTGAGATTCAGGAAATGTTCCTCTATTATCTACAGGGCTTAATTGTGCACAGGTGTCACGGGACATAGAATCACAGAATCATAGAATTATAGAATCATTTAAGTTGGAAAAGACCTTTAAGATCAGTGAGTCTAATCATAAACCTAACACTGCCAAGTCCACCACTAAACAATGCCCCCAAAGTGTCACAGCTACACATGAAAGTAGCCTGACTCAAATGTAAAGAGAAGAAGAGAAAAGCATGATTACATGAAACAAGAAACACCTCGGGAGACAACGGCATACAGGCAAGGTGATGAGGAGCAAGAAGGAGAAAAGGAATGATGATGGTGATGATGCAGAAATAGAAAAGCAAGAGTTGGAAAGTCAGAGTAAATCTCACTCTTGGAGTGATATCAAGAAAGAAGTACCTGTAACAGAAGATTTCCACAACTCACTATTCCTTTGATTCAGTAAGCATTCTCAAACTGCACCGGCTACTTGGTACGATGGAGCTTTGGAGATTAAAGGATTATTTTCTTCAGGTTCTGTACTTGCTATCATTGTCTAAAAAAACCCCACCATAGACATTCAGAGAAAGACTACTTGTAGTACCTAGGGGCTGCACAGCCAACTCCTAGGGAAGAACACAGAGGCCTGGCTTAGATCCGCTTGCCTATCTCTGTGTTACTTTGCTGTGTGCTCCTAAATCTGATTTGGCATTTCCCTGAAGGAACTGCAACAATAAACACAACAACGAAAGTTGAAGTAAATAACATTCAGCTGGATTCCACTGTGTTGGCAACTAAATTTTAAATTAAAGGAAATTTAGGCCAGTTTAAAGATTCTGCTAGTTACTCTTTCTGCAGCTAAATGCAGTACGGGTGCTACACATATAAGAGGCCCACGGAATCCAAGAGATTCAAACAGAATGTTTCTAGTTGTTTTACTGATGCCTAAATCATGTAAGAATCAGTAGCAAACTTTGGTTTTACAAAAGTAGTAGTACACTTTCAAGCATTATTGCAGAGCAGGCTGTATCGTATCTGGTATTAACTTGCTCCCTGGGAAACTCTTAATAACACAACACCAAATCAAACACAATGAAAGATGCAGAAACGTAAATGGGCTGAGCCACTTCATTTAGAATTCTCTGTTTCCTACTGGTATCATCCCAACAATGGCAATTGGGATCTTTCTCATTTTGAAAAATAGAAATAACACAGAAAAAATTAGGAATGCACAGAGTAAACAATTTTACAATTCTTCAGCTTCTGATCCCTCCCCGCAATCTTCACCTGCCCGACGCTAATCTTCAACTACCCAAAACTCTCTGGTCATTTCTTAAACTAAACTTTCAGCTTCTTGGATGTTTTCAAACTTATGAAGTTCTATAGAGATGATAGCAGCTGAATAGATCTCATCTAAGCTATCATAATCTCCATGTGAATTCCATTGAACCTACCAAATGTATATATAAAAGCTAGACAAGTGTTTAATAACTCCTCAGGATATTCAGGATATCAGGATGGAGAAAATTCACCTCAAAATTACCTGCATGAGCTACATACTGCACTGGATGGAAAGCTGTGATTTCTACATTTTTCATTTTTTTCAGAAGTGTTTGTGCATGCCTCTAACAAAAGAATGTCTTTTGAGTTGCATGAAACACAGACTTAGGAAAAAAATTGGTAAAACAATTGTGACAATCAGTATTAGATCAATAGGCATCTGCTACTGCCTGCATTGCAGACATAGTCCCTCAATGGTTTTTCTTTAAGCTATGTTTATCCTTCTGTTTTCTGTTCCACACAACTCTGGTCTTCCTGATCTGTTCACTTTACAACATCTTTATGGTCAGATCTTGACTTAAACACTTGCTGTGGCAGTCTCCTAGCATACATACTGCCCTGTGCTCATATACTGTAGGCTCTAACCCTGGGTATGTAGATAACTGATCTGTTTTCTAGAAACTTGTTACTTGGACATGATTCTGACAAACCGGAATGTCAGCCCAGGTTTTTTGGCAGTGTGTCTCCGTTTTCTGTTTCTGTAATAGGCCTTTACTTTCCCAAGCTCCTTGTCCCACTGGTAGTTTTATAAAAAAGCTCAGCAGGTCTCTGGAAGTTCACAAAGCCTTCTTCATTCATAAACAAGCTGCTTGCGAGCCCCTGAACAGAATGGCTCTATCCATGACGTCTGATTGACCTTCAAGAACTGCACACATGACAGAAAAAATAATAATAATAAAAAAGGGGGCAGAAAGTTTAAGGAAATAGACAAATGAAGAACAAGGGGCCCATCAGTGTGTTAGTAATGTGGTGAATGCAAGAATTAAAGATATAAATATCATGATGGGCTGTATTTGCATTGCCACAGTCTGGTTAAAAGAGAGAACCCCAGAGCTAGGAACCGATGTCTTTTGCATCCCTAATGGCTTCTATATAAAAATTGTCATTTTCTTTGTATGATTAAAATAAAGAGCATCAGCAAAATAAACTCTCCCTTTCTACATGTTTCTTTTAGTAAATCTGTTGCTGATAGAAGGTGCCAGTTTAACAAGTCTGCAGACAGAGGCCTTCTGTCTGCAGAATAGGTACAAGACAAGTAGTGGCAGGGAGAGGGTCTCTGCCACACACACAGCTCAGTCAGAACAGCGAGACCACCCCAAGAGAAAATGGCGTTTGGTCCTTGGCCTCCTCACTGGCAGCAGCAGCCTGGGAGCCAATCAGTGCCCTTTGTCACAGCAAGTTGCAGGCAGTCTGGAGTCTGAGCACTTGTCACTAGCCTGAAGTTAACAGTTCGTTTAGCTTCATTTTCTATTGCTGGGGTGCTACTAACAACTACCCTTGAGAGTGTAAGGCATGTCATTACTTGTCTCTACCATATGATCATTCAAGCAATTGCTATTTCTTGTTAATCTGTTAGTTACCCTTCCCTGTCCTCTCTTTGTTCATCTACCTCCACCAATCAACTCCTCCATCCTACTTTGAATCAGGGAGGTCTTTCAAAACAATCCCAATGCTGCTTTATCCACCCCAGCGAGTTTACTTGTTCTCTGTCTCCTTAATATTGGAATTTTGCCCTTCTTTTCCTTCCCAGTTGGCACTTTGCTCATCTTCCAGTATTGCCATTCCAGGGGAATTCCAAGAGGGCAGCAAGGACTTTCTTGGCTTTGAGCTATGAACAGTTGACTAACACCTCTCTCTTTTTCAGTGAATCCCATGCCCACACGCTTCCAACTGTACATTTTGAAAGTAAAAGCTTCTAATTCCCTTCCCCCCAGTACACTGTCTCCTGACTCTCTGTGGCAACTCGCAGTTGGTGACATTGCTGTGACCTCTGCAGTGCAAAGCCTCTCATGGCAGGCAGAGGGTAAGTGACCAACCTCCCAAATACCTGCGTTGTGGTATTGAGTATAGAATAAAATATTGTGTAATCTCTCTTCTCCCACTTGATCCAATGATTTGTTACAGGGCCAGAAAAGATGCTGTGGACTTCATTTTCTGTCTAATTCCAAGACTTTGAGCAACATGATGACTTACAAGACTGGCAATGAAACAGAGTTCAGTCCTGACTGAGAGTGATCACAAGCCAGGATCAGCTTCTGGATGTAGGTGGCCTTATCTTAGATGAACCTTCTTTACTTGGTGTTGACTTTCCAACTGTCTGAAAAAACGTAATCATTTTAGGTAGCATAGCTGATAGTTCTCCATCAAGATATCTTCCACTGATTTAGTCATGGAAACTAAATTAGTCTTTATTACTCTAAAAGCAGTCACTCCAGTTTAAGGCTAAGTCATGCTGGCAAGGCTCTATAAAGAAAACACTAGCATTTCCTATACTGTAAGTGCTCTGTGGGTAAACAAGAACTGTCATCCTTAGGAATGTGAATCCAGAATATCTCAGCAGTGTCATCATCACAAGAAAATTATCTTACAGGCCCTGAAGGACATAGGCAAGGTCAGGTAGCAAGCCAGTGATAGCTGTTGGTGGGGACCTCACAATGACTCAGATCATGGTCTTCTTTTTGAAAGGTGCTTTGCCAACATGGCCTCTAGAACTGTAAACACAATTAATTTTCCCAGAAGCATTCAGGTAAGCAAGCTATGATTTGCGGCTATTAAGATTGATTTAAGCCAGCATGTGGCTTGTCTAAGAGACCTAATATGTACCTGAGCATGTTCTTTGGTAGCAATGTCAACTAGCATGGAACAGTCCTCGTCCATGCTATTAGTTTCACTTACCCTGTAACAGGGTGGCCACATCCTGTTTATTGCAGACTGATAACTCCTGAACCATGCCCATGGATTGTGTAGATTTCCAGGTAATGGAAATTAAACTGTGACAGAAACTTTTCCAACAACCTAATAGCACAGAGAACTGACTTCCAGTGTTGAGGAACGCTTCCTGCCACTGTTTACTTTAGTAGTAGATGAAGCCTAAGGGAACCCTTTTTATTGCTAGCTTTGCTGGGCTCAGGCACCATTAGCAAAAATGGCAATGTGTGAAAATTTTCCAATTGTAGACATGGCTCCTGAGTACTTGAACATGTTCCCTTTACTGTTAACAGAGGTTTCTAGAAGTTATAATTTCCTCCTCTGATTCTCAAGAATATAATAATTTTCAGGTTAGAGTCAAAAGAAACAACCAAGCCTTTATCCCCACCCTTGTGTCTTTGGTTCAGGACTTCTCAGCTTCATGCAGGTGCTCACAGGTAGCTTCTCTCTGTTTCCAGATCCTGATCCTTTATCATAAAAAATTAATTAAGTCCCTCTCAACTGATAATTACAGTACTTAATTTTTCAGCAGATGTATTCTTTCCTGAATCTGTCTGAACATTGATGGGATTTCTGAGTGCAAGTCGAAGGCAGCAGTTTAGAACAGGAAGCATGAAAATAGACTTTCAATTAGGCAACAAAAATCTCATTTTGAGATCAATTCCGATATTTCACAAATTTATTTATATTCTGCACTGGAAAAAATTTTAAAATATTCAAAGGTGTACAGAAAATGGAAGTACTAAGTCAACTACATAAACAAAGAACATTGTTGGGAGCTGGAAAATGGGCAAAGAATAAACTTGCAAAGGAAACAATAATGGATCATCAGTATCTCTATGTATCAAGCAAGGCTCTTAGAGTAAGACACTTCCTCCTGCAATTGTTTTAATCTTGGTCTTTCTCTAAATGAGTTTCTAATATGACAATACACTGCAATTGCTGGTTTACTCCCCTCTGCTTGCAGACCACATTTTGATCTTCAGAGCTCATACATCCCATAATTCCAGGCTAGCTCCTGTTTTACGGAGTGCTTCATAATTTGTTCTGCAAGTCCAGATGCAGCAATTTATTGTTTTGATGCCTGATTGGGGAGCTCACAGAAATCCATCAGCTGGGCTGCTGGTTTCTCTGATGTCAACAAAAAACACCTGGACATCATCTGCTTGGTTTATGAAAAGTGTCCTGACACTAGTGCTCCCCAGAAAGCTCATCACCATGTGATATCTCAAACAGAATCATTACCCGAATGAATGCTTACCAAATATAAAATTATTTTTTTCCATTTTATTTTATTTCCATTCAATAAAACATTTTCAGCAACCAATCACACCAAACTTTAATTAGTCCTGGTAAGCAGTCATTGAAGGCACACTTGGTGATATTCTCATGTTTTCTAATCATCCAGTAGAAACAATAATGCCTTATAACAGGTATACATGAAACTGAATTGATTTTCACTAATATATCTCCAATATCACATAGGAGAAAAGCAAATGAAGCCTGGTCTAATTGCCTGACTCTTCAGAGATAGTGACAGGGTCCCATCCAGACATAACCTGGAATCCCCAAGTACTCATCTTCTTCTCTCTATCAACAGATGACTGTTGTGAGCTCCCTGACACAGAGAAGAGTCATCATCTTGGATATCACCAGGTACAAAGTCTTGAAAACAGACTTCTAAACTCTTTTATGTGTGTGAAACACCAAAGGATATCACACAGGGAGTCTGAAAAGCCATTTAAGTTCTGGAGTATCTTGACTGAATGTAGAATAAGCTGGTAGGTGAACAGCTACTCACAGTCAGAACACAAATATTGTAACTATTCTTTCCACTCATCATTTTACATACTCCTTTTCAGCTATTTGTGGCTGGAAAAATTAAGTCACTACAATTTCCAGAGTTAGTTTTATACTTGGCTGGAGACTGCTTTGTAGCTTCTTAGCATTTCTTACTGAAACAGGAAGTGTGGCTCAGAGTGTAATGCCGGTGACAATGTAATGGGCAGTGTTACATGGAGGTGGAGACGATCACCTACACACATAGTGCACCAACTTTTATTGACTGGTGCAACTACTCAAAAAGACTTATTCCCTTCAACCTTGTAGAAAACCATCAGAGGTTTTCTAGAGTATTCATTCTACCAAGCAGCTTTAGATCTATCACCAACTGCCTCAGAGCCACTGAGTTTTATAGTCTTCTCTCAAGACAAAAGTATTAAAAAACACTATGCAGTTCTGTATGTAATGAAATAGGGCAAAGGTTGTGCTTGAATTTTGTAACAGACTTTTACCCTCTTAATTTGTGCTAAATGCACTAAAACTGTTCCCCAAGGCATGGAAAGAAAGATTCTGTCTTCTTCATGAATGTGCCAAAACTGAAATGTTTGAGACCTCAGCAAGCCCCAACAAAACTGACTGGCACTCTTGACCTGGTCACAGTTTTCCATTTGCGTGTTTATGGAGCAGCACAAGTACTTTACTACATCCGAGTCAGAACACAGAGAGAACTGATGAAAAATGCAGTTATCCTAATGAAAATTTGAAGACTCTCACTAAGACTAGTACCTGCCAGTTTTTATGAACCTCTTAGATGACAATATTTGGTAAGAATTTCACTTTTACCAACTATGAAAGGCATTGTTTTGCTTTTAAAATATATTTAATGGTTTTTTGAATAACCAAACAGGTTTCAAGTCTTTTCCATATTTCAGTTCTCCTTTAGAAACCCAGGCTTTGACCCTTACCTGTTGGAACTACCCCAACTGCTTGGGAACAAAGACCAGACGCACCTCTGATTTTCCCAGATGTTCAGCAGTAAGAACCCTACAATTTTTAGCAGCTTCAATGCAACTTTCATAACTCTCTGATGTTTTCTAGCAGGGGTTATGCACACATCTGCTCTAATGTTAACTTCCTATCTCTCCTTCTCTACCCCCCTTCCTCCTCCTGGACATTCAGAAAAAAATACAAAGGTCATGAACCTAACTGCAAGAATCTCTTCCTGCTTCTTGTGTGGTTTTCACCCTGACCTTGATACTCTTTTCTGTTTCCCTAGTGGCACCTCATGCTCATGCCACCCCCTCATGCTTCCTTAAGAACAGGAACAGCAGAAAGAGGGAAAGAAAGTCTGGCAATTAGAAACATACCCTGAGATTTCCTGCTTCTAATGCCTATTGCAAAGGGGCTGCTGTTTCTCAGTTAGCAGAGAGTAAAACAGGAGAAAATTAATGAGCTTAGCAAATTGAGGACAAATTTAATAAAATAGGGCCAAATACATCCCTGATGTCTTTTCTTTGAGGGCAACAGGGGGATAAATTTATCTTGACATTTTTAACTGTTTTTTAAGGACACAAATGATGACTGGGTTTTTTGTTATTGTTTTGGTTTTGGTTTTGTTTTTTTACCCATGCAGTCATCTGGTACTTGCTGCCTAAGTAATTAAATATTGTTAGCATATTCATGTAACCTATATGATGGAGAGTGGAAACAACGTGATTAAATGGCTGAGTTACTATCACTAAGGAGTGAACCAGCTACTGAATAGCAGCATGATCTGAGACAAGTCACTTTTGCTCTCTGTGCCTTTGGATACTGATGGCCTAGATCATTTCCTTAACACAAGCTCTTCAATACAGACACCAGTTCTTCACTATGCTTAAGTAGTTATTAGAGTTTTTTGCTTACCGACTTGGTCTAAGTGAATGTTTATTACAATGAAATATTTTTATGGCTGGTTTACCACAGAACTATAAAGAGGACACTTCCATAGTATTCAGGTGCAAAAAAACTGCTATGTGCTACAGTCAGCGCTAAAAGGTGTTGACAGTACTGTCACCTGGCAGACTTCCTTGCCCTGAGGAGAGAAACATTTTTGGCTTGGAACTGATACAGAGCTTAAATATGCAAATAATTTGAAAGTCCAACAAGAGTTTCCAGTGAATAAAATACTAATTTTCATCAACCACACTTAAACTATAAATTTACTATTACGTAAGTCACATGTAAATGAAAAATCTTAAATCAGGTGTGGAACGTACTTGTAGACAAACACTTCTTAGCAATAAATTCAAATGAAGCAGCAATTGCCCTGTTGTAGCCTAGGTGGTGCATTAGCAAGTGCTGCACAAAGAACTGGCTATTCACATGGTTCTGGCACTCCTCCTTAGTTTCCTGCTGCTAAATTACATTAAGAGACTCTAAACATACTTTCTTAATATCCCTGCCCCCTGCAGGGAATTATTGTGGTTGCCACAAAAATGTTACTTGATTGTGATGGGGCAGGAAACTGGCTTGGTACAATCCTGAATAAGCAATCCATGTAACAATCTCTGGGGTCCTAATTCAGCCTGCTGTCTACTCAGTAAAATACGTGGCCTCTATGTTTAACTTACATGAGGCCTTAGGTAAGAGGGACCGCAATGAGAGCTGGCACATTTTTAATTTTCCCAAGTGATGTCAGTGGAGTGTTGGAGGTTACCACAGGCTGTACAACTGGGGTTATAGACAGTAGGCTCTGCTGAGCATGAACTGTTTTTATAATTTTTCTTTTTATAAAGTACTTCTTATCATTAGGGTCTGAGTTTTAACTGTGGCTCCTACAATGCTTCTGTAATGTAGCATCACATCTGCATAAAAATATAGATGTATTAAGAGATAAAAAACAGAAAGCCACAGTATCCCAACAGTCTGATCTTGCACTGTTCTGATGTCAGCCAGTGAACTACCATATAGTTCAAATTAAGTAGTTTCCCTGTTCCTGGGTCCCATCTTACCTTCATCCAGCTTTCAGAATCACCATTCTTCAAATTTGTTGGTTTTTAATTCATGGCAGTACACGCAGCAGAATTGACTCAGAAAGTACTACTCAGTGAATTAAAACAGGAAAATATGGCTATACCCCTGTTTCTGAAATTGCTGATCATATATTTACCTGTGAAATGCACACTGCTGAAAGAATATTAATTGATAATTCTGAGCAAAAAATACCATAACCTCTGTTTGGATTATGATTTCCAACTTAAATGCACTTGCCAAATAAATTGTCATATTTTACTAAATACAAACCAGCAACTTTAAATCCATAGGCTCATATCACAAGTCTGCTTAGTGATGTCCACAGGGATTCTCAAACCTCTGATTCAGCTACCCTAGCCTGTTAAAAATGGCCTGTCTTGATCAGGTGGATCAGGCTTTTCTTTGGATTAATCTTAATCAGAGCCTTACTTGCTATAGATTCCTCAATTTAGATTTAATGAAGACTTTATCCAGCAAAATGTCTTCTTCAGAGATTGCAGCAGCATTCATGTATGAGTTGATATAAACATACATGTTTCTTGCAACAAAATGACAGGAAAACCTGACATAGGGTAAATGATGTTTCTAAAGACTGTCTTCTGAAAACATGAAGCACCCGCCAACTGTGCTGCTGCCATCTATGAGCTTGCAATTGCAGCAACTACAGGTTCTGTCAGTAACAACAGCACAGGATTACCAAGGGCAAAAATGTGAGTTTTCAACCTTTGACCTGCCTGTGCTCTCTTGACTTATGTTTGCCCTGGTTTCTTACATTGATCTCAGCTAGCAGAAGTTCCTGAGAGGTTCTGTACATCTCAAAACAAACTTGTGAACAGATTGTCCTTCCTACTGAACTCAAGTAAGATGTGAACAAGGGAAAGCAACTACATTTGTTTTGCCTAGAATCAAAACTGTTCCTTGCAATTTTCCCCGCCATGGCTCGTCTAGTTACTAACTTGTATGAACAGACTGTGCTTTGCGCCAATTCCCCTGTGTTCTGGGCCTTTCACTGTCAGACTTGAGCATGCCTTTCTTGTTCATGGGTTCTTATTTATTTTTTCTATGTCTTTTACCAAGTACTACCTTGCCTGACAGAGCTGAGGAATAGGACACTATGATCCCATTCTCACAGCACCATTATTTTTATCTGATGGAGACAATATGCACTTCCAGAGGTGCAGCTAGAAAAAAAGCTCAGGAGTTACTCAGAGGCTAGCTCAGAGACTGAGGGAACATCTCTCCTATTGCTGCTATTGGATTCTGGCAAGGCTGTAATATAGTCAATACCTGCAGCACATTGTCACAAATTCCAAGGTCCCTTCTCAGATCTGATGGTGCCTGGTTCCAGGTTTGCTAAGTAGTTTCAGAGAGCTCAAATCTGTCCATTTGTAAAACGTACCTATTAATATGTACTTATATCACAGGTAAGTCTGACATATGGTACAATGTTTAACTTATTAACATTTGGAGAATGCTTTGAGGTCCTTGATTTATAAGTAAATCTGATGCTTCTAACTGAGTACATCTGGGATCCACCAGCCCATGTTTGGACCAAACTCAAGACAAACCAACCTGCTAGATGCTATGACATGCATTTCCCAGCAAGCTCCATTTCTGATGTTCAGACTCCTCTATGCTGTGTCTGAGCCTTCTCAATGTTGCTACATCCTCTGCAGTGAAGACCATAAGAATGAGGTGTAGGAGGCTTGAGAACAGAAATAAGGACTGTGTTCCTGCTCTATTGCATAAGCAGAACATAAGAATGTAGAGAAGGAGGTGGATGTTAATCTGGTTTTGAAATTAATTTAAGTCCCTTTTTCTTCTGTAATACTTTATTCAAGCTGTGGTGTTTTCACATGATAGCAGAAGAATAAAACCATTTAAAACCCTTTGCTAATAGACAATGAAATGTAAATTATGCTCAGTTGGAAACTTTTCAAACCGAGGCACCTTTTGTACTTAATTAAAAAGCAAGGTACCCCCATACAAGATTTAGCAACATGTAGCTATTGACTTCTCTATTAACAGCACATCATATGCCTATTGAGCTGAAAGCCAGATGTGCTATACCGCGGCAGCGCACAATTTCTCAGCTCTGCTGCAAGAAGGTACTGTGTCCCAGAATGTGGAGAATCTGCACCTAATATACGAAGGGCTACTATTACTGTGACAGAACCAGCAGCTTTATTGAAGGCACCTACTCTGGCTGTACATCTAAGTGCTAACTTACACACACGTTCTGGTAACTGCATCTGGAAGGCTTCATGCAAATCATCAGGGCTGGGTTCTAAAGATCTAATCTGGCCTTGGTTAGGATGAGGTCTGTTTTACTCAGTTTTACTGTGCAGTTCAAAACTCTCAGTTTTTGGAGATTGTGTGTGTGAGATAGACCAAGAGACACTTCTGATCGGTTTGGCCTGGTATTCTGATACAGATATATATGATTATGCACAGAGAAAGCTATGAATATGTGCATATAAATATAAATCTTACATAACTACATATGCATTATTTATCTTAAGTTTAAGCAAAAGTACTCTTATTCCCAATTAAGCTAATAAAGAAGGGAGAAAATATTTTTTATGGTATTTTTATATGACTAAAGCTTGTTAATCAATGAAAAGAAGAGCCTCTTAATGAAAGAAGTTATTAATGACAAACAAAATATTGCTTTTCTGTATGAAAAATTATACAATTACTTTTGTGTGCCATACTTTGTGGGAGAGAGATATCAGGGAAGCTAAAAAAACCCTACTCATACCGTTCTCTCTAAGCATACATAGTATGTTGCTCCTTGCCTTATGAATGAAAAGCTGTATCAGTGTGCTCCCCACTCTTCATGATGAACACAGATGCATCTGACCAGGGATTGCACAGTACTTTGTAAGAGAGTGGTAAGTCCTAGTTGGAATTCTATGGTTGCTTTATGAAGGAAGTTGGGTGAGATAAATATAATGATCCCTTCTAACTTCAAAAAAACACCACCCTGGGAATCTGTATTTCTCAGTTCCTAAATTACAAGATGGCCACACAGAGAAGGGAATTGACTGCTTAGAATCACGCAACAGGCCTGTACGAGATGGCTACGTAAAATCTCATTGTCATGATTCCTGTCTGATAAATCTTGTACCTTGTCTCCTTCAAAGCAAAACATGACAGAATTAACAATTTTTCATACAATAAAACTTGCCTTTACAACAAATCATGTTAAGTCATAGGTTTGATTTTCTCTGTTTAGCAAGTTTCAGAGGCTGCCATCATCATTGCTGATTCAGCATACTTCTATACAATTCCAGTTCAACTTTTTGCATTAGTTATGATCAGACAGATTGTATCTTCATGGGAGTTAACTGTAATTGGAAAGGTGCAATGCCTTTGACTGTACCCACTGCCTTTGGTCTCATTGTCGAAATTCCTATATTACACAGTCAAGAAGACAACTAATTATGCTGTATTTCCGTAGGAATTTCCATGCAAAGATCCAAACCCATTTTAGAGAAAGTGAAATCCTGATTAGGAATACTATTCTGGAATACAGTGATGCTCATTTCAGCAGCAAAATCATGACTTGAGACCAGCTGCTTCATATGGTACATGGAGCTGGGACTGGATTTAAAACTCATTGAACTTAGTTCCTGTGGTTGAGATAAGATAGGTAGATGACAATGGCTCAGGGCTAGCATAAGTAAGTGTTGTGTACCATTTGGGTCCCACAGGATCTCTGTTAAACAATGCTTAACCTTTGTAGTGGTGTTCTGCACATGGTTGAATTTCACTCTGAATCCACCTTAGAGCAAATAAAGTCATTTATTCAGCTAGAGATAATATCATTTTCCTTACCATACATGCCTCTAGAGCTGAAAAACAATCTGAGTTTTCACAGCACATTCCAGCATTGCTGCTCTTTCAGAAGGAACTTTCTTCTTCCTCTCCAGCTTCAGCTTGGTACCTATATAACATATGCATTGTGCCCTGTGAATAGAGAACAAAACAAACTTTGAGGTTCCTTTAAACAAACACAACCATTTCATCCTTCTAGCACATGCCTGTGCATAGATTCCCATTCTGCAACTGATATTTATTGATCTAGATTCATATGATCCAAGAAAAGCTTGACTGCATTGCCTTGTGGTAAAATTATAAGGGGAAAAATTGGAATGTGGGGGAGAAGGGAGAAGGAAAGCCAAGCTTTTATAACGCTTTGTAAACCTGGTTTATGTGAGCCTAGCCAACCCAGAGTCTAAATGATCTGTTACGCTTAAGAAGTGGATGTGAAAGGCAGCACTGTTGCTGAGCTGCTGGTGCCCCACAGAATCAAAATATTTCTGCTGAGCTACAATTTAAACAGTCATACTCCAATTATGGGAAGCAGCCCTTGTGAGGAAGTATGCTTTCCTTCTCAAAGCACTTTACCTTCAGCAAGTAAACATTCCTAAGTGTAATATTAAAAGCACTAAATTTTATGTGCATTTTTATTTTGTGCTAATAGAACAATTAAAATACACAGTCCCAACTTTGAATTTTATTCTACAGAGGTTTCAAAGTTTTCCTGTGGATTCAGGTCTGATATGCACATCACTATCTGTCAGAAGAATACAAACCTCTCCTGCCTTCATGCTGTCATTAACATAATAATTAACTATTATGGATTCTCTGTCATGACCAGTTTCTGCTTAAATTATCAGGTTGCAATTCTGTGACTTTGGCCCTTGCTCTGGTACAAAACTCCAAGAACCATCTATCAGAAAAACTCCTGCCTGCCACTTGTTCCTCTGCCTGCCTCTAATGTATACGTTGTACTTTTATTTACCCTTACAGACTACAGAATCAATCTGAGTAAAATATGATTTCCCAAAACATGAGACCACATTTAGATGAGTCTCTTCATTTTCTTCCTCCTCCACCCCCATACAATGAAAATGTCTGTACATTTGGCAGATAATAAAACCATCCTGTTAGAAACTTGTAGACTTTCTGACAGCACTGAATAGACCATGAGAGAGTAAAGAGAGTTGTGCCAGCAATCAGGTAAAGTGTCTAGAGAAATGCACGGGATGATTGTGAGAAACCCTTACAGTGGTGGGCGGAAAGGGGGAAGACTTACTCTTTTCCAGTGAGTCTGTACAAAGAATTGCCAAGCATCACATGAATCAGAATAGAGCTATATTTTTAAAAAGAAACATCCATGCAAGGTAAGCAGATTTTTCAAGGTTTTCAGCTCCTATTTACCAACCTTTACATACACTTAGATCCTTGGAAAAACTCAACACTGTATAGATTTTATGTATATATCTACAGAGGTCCCTGACCTTTGAAAATCTGCTGTCTTTTCTGGATGTATAAGCCTTAAAATTCTGAGATGAGTTCTTTCACTAATGTACTCAAAGACTGAAATTGAATTTGAAACGTCATATGGCTTTCTGCACAGAATTCTCTGCATAGCTTCACTGCAAAAAAATTATCCATTGTGGGAACAAAACCAGAAAGAAGATCTGGGGGTCTGTTAAAAAATGTTAGCAAGAATTAACTCAAGCTCTTCCCCTTCCCCACCCTCCCTGTCAAAACTCCATGTAGATCACAGTCTGAAAAGATCTGAGCTGAGGCTTAAAATTAAGGTGCTGTTCTCCTTGGATCTTCTGCTGTGTTCAAAGTAAAGTAGAACACAGTAGGGTAGGAAGACAAGACACACTGTGAGGATGGTTAACAACTGAAACAAACTTGTGAGGCCACCAATTGATTTTTCATGTCTCAAGGTCTTCACCTGAAGACTTGCAGACATGGAGGCTGGAAGATATGCCTTAGTCAAGCAAAAAGGTTCTTGGACCCATTGCTTAGGTAAACAGATGAGATTCTCTGGCCTGCTACACTGATAGGCAGGCTAGATGATCTAATGGTCCCTCCTGGCCTTCAAATCTGTGAATCTAGAATTACACACCACTATAAAACCTATGTAAGCGAGGGGAGAATAGAGGCCAAAGAATTACAAAGAGTATTTATAAGCCTGCTACAGTCATCACTAATGTACATATAATTGGCAAAGCATTTACATCAGAGGCCAATTGTAACACGTTTATTGAAGGCTTGCACATTTCATTATAATTGAATTACTGAACATATCTAAGCCATTTAGAGTGAACTGTGGCAAACTCTAAAATAAAGTAAACACATGTGCAGGGGTTATTGATGTGGTATGCCTTCTGATATTTAAAGACATTATAAACTATTTGCAAGGCATTTATAAAAGGGACCTACATTTATTTAGTGTCTTTTATCCTGAGGTATCCCAAAAATTCTGTACAAACTGCATAGTCTGTCACTGCATTAGTCCAGGCTGACACCAGTGTGATTCTTCTGAAGTCAGTTGGGTCGCAGCATTGTTGTGCTGGAGTTAGAATGCAACTAGTCCAATCTTGCATATGTACATGGTGAAGCAAAGGGAAAGTAGCAGTTGTTTCACAGGCTTCACAGGACCTGAATCCTTAAGAAGCCATTGCATCACCTAATCTGACATTTCAAATTACTTAGGACATCTCTGGAAAACAGGCAGAGGATGTGGCACTTTTTCTTCCCTGTCTGAGCATGAATACCTTAAATGTCCTGAGCATTGCAACTCTCAAACCTCACATCTAATCTTGCTTCCCAATAATCTCTGTCTTACATATTCTTCTTGGAAACAGGGACACTAAAACCGATCTCATCAATTCTACGTACAGAAGCAAAATGAATTCTCCATGACTGTTTGATATTTCCATTTCATGGCCTTGCTACCCCCTTAGATCACATCATTCCTCTTACTTTCAGCACTGCACTAAGAGCTCTTGCTGGAATGGTTATTTATAACAACATCTCATTCCTCTGAATTTCCAAGACAGAGTCTCACAGCATGTGGGAATACCTTGCCTTCTTAGTCAGCAGTCTTAAATCTCTGTTGGATGAGCACATGCTCAGATTATTCCAATAACTCCATGGTAGAAACTTGCCTTCTTCATTATACTATTTCATTAATCTTTATTACAAAACTATCATTCAAAACTCTATTTTATTATTTAGTTTGTTAAAGAAAATACTAAGTGGTATTGCAGCAAAAAGTAGTCTGTGGGGATCCCTCCTACAATGTCTTAACAAATAAATGAGATTTGTTGGTGACACACCTTTTAATACATCCTTTTAATTCCAAACAATACCAATCTGTGTAAAATGACCCTTCAGCCCTGGTCTCCATCTGCATCTTGAGGAAGGAAAGATATGTGAGCAGGGAGGAAACTTGGTGCACTCCACTAAGTGGTCTGATTTGATGATGAGAGGATTAGGACTGGGAGGGAGGCCAGGTGATGGAACATTATGAGAACACCTACCCTGGAATGCAGCCAAAGCTTATTCGTACTAAGTCAAAAGCATTGTAGAAAGCAATGTATGCTGTACCAAAACACTCCTCATATCAAATAGATTAACAATCCCATCGGAAAGAGACTCCCATTGGAAAGGTTGACTTTTGGAGAAACACTTTTGGAGAAGCAAAAAGGAATAATTCTTTTGACCAAAGCTACAATGTGGTAAATCAGAGTGGAACTGAAGCAAAAATGCAGCAAAAACCCAGCACTAATACTCCTGAAAATGGCATTATGGCATCTTTAATTGATACTAGATGGTCAGGATATAATTTTAGCGCTTCTCCAAAAAACGTAACCTGTAGCAGCCCAAAGCCCATAAAGCTCTGGCCCCTAACACATCAACATTTTTTCCTATCACAGGAAGCATCTTCCTAACAAGACCTCAAACCAAGTGTTAATACCTTTTACACTTATTTTGTGAGAATATTGTGTGATAACATAGCATGACTGCTGGTATACAGAGACCTGATAAAGAAAACAGAATGCCAAACTTCTCCATTTATTTCAGCTCTCTGAAACTAATAAAAGATATTACTTCTCCCTGCAAATTATGTCTGTTGTATCACTATGTCTTCATCACTACAATCACACTACTAATGCAGACTGCATTCTGCTAACTGCATGCGGCTGAACTTAATTGATAATTATTTCTTTATAATTAATGCTATGCTCACTATATTCTGCAATTAAATTCAGCATTGGAAAAATTATGTGCTCAAGCTATAATATATTCATGCTCATCTAAAGGCAGCTGTTTAGAATACTCTGAAATTCACTGTAAGAATCACAAAACTGGTTTTTCATGGTGAAGAAATACCCTAAAATACTCTGAACTGGCTTAGGTAAGCGATCAAGGCAGATGACAGTAAAGGACCCCCTACTTCCATATTGCAAAGATCCTTCATTAAGTAACATTTATAAAGTAGTTTCCCCCTCTCATTCTCACCAGGGAAAAATCCAGCAGAGCCAACATAC
Source organism: Aegotheles bennettii (assembly GCA_013398125.1). Lineage (NCBI taxonomy): Eukaryota > Metazoa > Chordata > Aves > Caprimulgiformes > Aegothelidae > Aegotheles > Aegotheles bennettii. The sequence goes on along the minus strand of VZRW01011499.1, from coordinate 310,061 downwards.
CTGGAGGGATATGAGGTTCTTTCATTCCATTTTGGGGGTGTGGGGGGTGGATTTTCCTTGTGTTTCTTAGACTGCTTTAGATGACGGTCACACTAACAATTTCACTGGTATGACCAAAGGGCTGTGATGTCTAGCAGGTGGCAAGAACAAGCAGCTGACGGATGTGAGCAGGCTTGGCAGGGACAGGAACAGGAACCCCTTACACTCAGCTGTGAAAAGATTTGTAAAATGGAACTGCAACTTCAGGAACTTGAACTCGCTAAACGCTAATGATACCTCAATGAGAGACTCAGGATGTTCTTAGATAAACACTTTCACTGGTGCCAAAGCTGACTTAAGAAGTTCCTGCCCTCCCCTGCACCTGCTAACTCTTTTTCTCTACCTCCAGCATTGCCAATTGCATCACTGAAATTTGTTGGATTAAAATGAAAACTTTTAACCCTATTTGAGTTCTGGTTTATAGAGTGACTCCACAAAATGTGATGTAAATGAAGGGTTGAAGCATGAAGGAAGCATCTCACAGGAAGAGAGAGATGGGCTAGAATGAATGAGGGGGTGGGTGGATACCTGAGCAACATAATTATAACAATGTCAAATACACATCTCCCAAGCTTTGGTGTACTGTTTTATATTATACTACATCCGATCCAATGTTTCCTGGGAGTTCATGAATAAATTCTCCCTGAGTTCAATGGCCTTTGAATGAGGCTGCAAAAGCAGGTACTGTGTGATAACAAGTTTATCCCCTTCTGTCTAAAATATTGTGTTAAAGAAAACACTATTTAGAAGACATTCATACTCTCCAGAATGTAGATCTGTCTAACCATTGCTATTTTCACTGTCCTGTATTGTGCTATTGTTACGTTTAAATTTCAATTTTTACCTTTACCTCTCAAATTTTGTACTGCTATCCACAGATTTATTATACAGATTCGTGTGGTTTTACAGCTGTCTCACACATCTATGAAATCTCAAACACAATTGTTTAGACTATGCGCTTGTTTATTCTGGACTATGATGTCCAAATACACTCTCTGAAGCTAATGTGATTAGCTTGGCCAAGCTGATTAGGAAAGAAGAATGTCAAGAATTCTTCTTCCAGATGTAGCCTGCATTGCTCAGAACTTTCTCCAGCAGCAGCATGATTCCCAAGCTCCACCTAACTTCACATAGAAAATCCCAAAATAGAAAATTAAGGAGGCAGAAGGAGAAGTGGGAGAAGGCAATGATTGCCTTAGACATATTCACACTTAATGGAATCAATGTTTGCTGTTACAATGGAACCTAAAGAGGCAGGCATATCATTTAATGTGTTAGATTTGCAGACCTTTGACTCTTTTATGGTTAATTAGCCTTTAGCTTAAGAAAGCCCTCAGGTCATAGAACTTCCATCAGCTTTGAATTCAAAGCTTTGCCCTCTCTCACCCTGGCAGTTTACAATGTAATGATGATTGATAGCCAGATGAAAGCATTAGCTGGGCCCTGTCTTTTTGCATTGTGATGGGAGAGAAGTGTAATGATCTATAGCTGCAATGGTTTCAGAAACAATTTTGGTTGATTGTGACCTTAATTACCCATTTAAGCAGGCTTTGGCCAAATTGATTTTATACTGCTTTATTATACAGCAGGTTAAAAATTGACCCTGCAATCTTAGATGCATTTTACAAGGTTTCTATTCCCTCGTTATCTAAAAAGGCCCTAGTGAATATGATCTCAAGCTGATATTCATGAACTCAAGTAAAAAGGAGGAATGATACCTTTTAACAGTGACAGATTTATACTCTGAAAAGATATTGGGCTAAATACTTAACTGCTATCAAAGTTACACTCACATGCCCAAAGAGCTTCTTATATTTGGTTAGTGAGCAGTATGTGAGCTAGATTCCTACCTTAACTAAAGCTCTTTTACTTAATCACAGGAATTATAGGAAGCTTTAAAATGCTCCAGACAAGCAGCAGCAGATGCTGTTGGGATGGAAAAACTGCATATATACAGGAGCAAAGTGGCTGACTTTACTGGCCTAAGTAGCATAGAGATCAGACTAGCAGAGTATTTGGAGCAGGAAGCACCATGCTTCCCCTCAAGTCCAGCCTTTCCAACATCACATAAGGAACATTCTGTATGAAATCTTTCTAGAAAGAAAAAAAGGGATAAAAGATCATGAAGACACATTACCCCTTCTGACATAAAGAGAACCCTCTAAAACAAGCCAAGGCACAGGGGAGAGAAAGATGGGACTTTCCTACTCCACACTTCTTGAGCACAGGGTAACACTCAAACATGGCTAAGATTGCTACAACAGGACTGAATCTATAGTCAAGCTCAAATTAGCTTTACATCTTCTGTGAGAAGAAACATTTTCTGACAGAGAGAACTTGGGTCTATACTGCCTCACTGCCCAAGCTCCCACGTACATTGGGGAGGAAGCATGGTAAACCCATTCTAGGTCTGTTCTTACTGTTCAGCCAATGTCATAATAATATGACATTGCATCATATTATAGTATGATAATGTGTCATATTATCCTTCCTAAAGGAGTCTTAAAACCGTCTTTCATAATAGAACAGCATTTGCACACAGTCTGTTCCCCCATGAGAATGCTGGCAAATCCACAAAGCTATAGGCACTCCACGTGTGGGCAGTGTGGACTGGGGATGCTGCTGACCTCTGGCCTGTGCCCTAGGCCAGTTGACTGCAATGTACTGCAGACATAACTCCGGTGCAGGAGACAACCAAAACCTTATGTATCATATAAATCCATGCTATTTCTCATTTCTTCACTTTTATGTGTATGATTCTTAAATTTTGACTATAAACCACTCCAAAACCTTCTCTTTTACACTGATGACATTTTCTAACTGAGGTAGCTGGCTCCCCTGGGTTATAGGCTAGGGACCAGACAGAACATTCACTTTCACTTGTAACCTGCTCACAGAAAATTATCTGAAGGCCTCAAGCAGAATCCTATACATGTTCAGCTTACTGATGTGCCAAGAACCACAAGACATTCCCAGAAAACTTGCTAGCACAACAGCGAGTGTGGAAGCAAGGAAGTAAGGATGGAAAGAAGAAACCATTCTGCAGGTATGGTTTAGCAAAATAGCTGCTGCTCACTGTTAGACACACCAGCGATGCTAATCACCCAAACTCTGCAGCAATGACACACTCCAGTTAGTGCAAATGTCTGTACACGCATTTTCAACAAAGCCTTAATAAGCTGAAATATCTGTTCCATTGAACAAAGCAGGCTTTTGGCTTCTGCTCAGAAAGCACAGAATGATGCTTTTCCCACCTGTGTCTTAAGGAGAACACATTCTGTTCTGTTTTATTCCACCTGACACTGATCTCCACATGGCCCTGTTCTCTGTGAGACAGAACAGCTGTTTGATGTCAGGAAGAGGCCTTCCTCAGCCATTATTTGGGTGCAGCTGCATGCCAGCACTTGCAGCTGATACTACTTTTAATTCCCATCTTAGCTTTCCAACTATTCACTTTATTCCTATTGTCTTCTACTGTATTTTTTGTTTTCTTCTAACTTAGCTTTAGATACCTCCCTGTGTAAGGGCCTGGAGCAAAATTTGTGATTTTGCCTCTCAAATGAAAATTACTGTAGCTATAGCCTTTGCAATACTGCTGATGAGGTTTGAGCAGACAGCTACCCATAAGATTACAAATAGAGGGTGCTCTTATCTGGGGATTCTTTATTCTACATAGTACAGCGCCTTTAAATCCGAATGTCTGTTGATCTAGCTTGCAATACTCAAATTTGCTAGAATTTTGCTCAGTTGCACATGTAGTTTCTTTTGGACAAGTACAGCAACTATCAAAAATTAACAGCACTTCCCTCTAACTCTTAGTCTGAGGTGCTGACATCTTAAAGAGACAACATTCTGTGTCATGGTTGTCTTAAGGAATGAAAGATACTTGTAAATCTGATCTACACAATCCACCCAGACCAAGAAAGCTTGTTTTAAAATCACTGAGATAAACAAAGGAGGTATTTTGCTGTTGTTCCTTGGACTGTCTTAGCCTCCTCAACATAGTGGTCCATCTAACCTCCAGTGGAAAATGACCCAATTCAATTACAAGTCCCTTTGCATCTTGCTGGTAGAACCCCAATAATATGCAAGTCTTTGGCCCTTTCTAGTGATCATTCCACATGGAATAGCTCTTGCATGCCATTTCTTCAATGGAATAAAAGTAGCTCTCACCTAAAGGAACAGATGTACACATACCTGGATACTCAAGTCATCACTTAATTTCCTTGAAATAACTGGGTTTCATTTTGGATCTGCCAGAAGGCACTGCCATCATCTTGCTCTTCTAAGTTAAAAGTGACCTACTTAGCACACTTATTTCCTGGAGTCAGTAAGGGACCCCGCAGCAGACACATACAGATTAAACTGCCTTTATATTGGAAATGTTTCTATTTAAAATGCAGTTTTTGGTTAGAGTGTTCTCACATGTGCCATTGCTTCCTCCACATAAAAGAGGGAGCTTTGATATTCCCATTCGTGAAACACATCACCATGCATTTTAATAATCCCAGCACAAAACTGCTAAAGTTAAACCAGCCCCCTGGCCTCTATATTGTTTGATTATTGACACATGCAGTGATTCTGAAATCTGCTTGTGACTTTGTCTGGATGGGATGAAGAACAGATTTGTTTAAATTCTCAGTGACAGAAGTATAAGAAGAATAAAGGAGAGGTTATTTTCCATTACAACTGTTACTTGCTTAAAAAAATCGTCCTCAAAGCAAAGTTATAATGTGATATCTTGGAAGAACACTACTCCATTCTTCGTTCAAACACCCTTTAACTCCACACCAGCAAGATAGAATCATATTAGCCAGCTAAGGATTCTGAAGATACTGATCAGATAGTTTTAAATTTCACTGAGGCTAGAATTAGGAAAGGTTAAGATGCACTTCCCTGCAAGAAAAGTAGTGCAAGTTTGCTGCCAGGGCAGTCGAAAAAGCTACCCAAAATGTTGATAACACCTTATTGATTTAAACAGCTACTTTGATGAAGCCACTTCTTTTTTTCATGCAATCCTTCTGCCGTGGGCTGGAAAGGTGATGCGAAAGAAACACATTTGGCAGTTGGAAAAATATTCCATGAATATAGGAACATTCAGCACAGAGAGAGAGAGAAAAATTGAGAGAAGCGGGTGATTGAAACCAGATGAAGCCAGCTCATGATCACGGCTACCTCTGCTGAATAACTAAGTCCATGTAAAACTGCCAGGCATTCCCTCTGTCATGTGAGAAACCCCAGGGAAGACTAAGCCTTTGTCTTCTTCTGACACATGAAGCAGTGAGGATATTATCAACTGATAAAAGGTTCACAGTATCCATCACTCTCTTTGGTTCTGGTGAATATTAGTATGTCTTGCCATTTCTAGACATGAGCCAATTATCAGGAAATCACTACACTTGTTGATTGCAGATCAACAACTGCCCCCATGCAAATGGTGTCTGCCTACTAGGATTTTCTACTCTGGGTGCCACATCGGGGAAATACTGCCATCAAAAGGTGTAATATAAATCAAATGCAGCTGGGTTTATGTCTTTATCAGTGAAGCATGTCACCCTAGTAGAATTAGCAGACAGTATGTATGCAGCCTGGTAGGCAGAGCATTATAGAGGAACTCAGCAGTTTGGGTTTTTTTCCTAGAATCTAGGGCTTTAAATAACTTTGGAGATGTCACTTCCTCTCCTTGTGGTTCAGCTACTGTGTTAAGGGCTACACAGATAAAAAATATCTAGCTGAAAGATAACTTACCTGTGTTCATGCAAGTTGCAGTCACACCTTTGACCACAGACTGGCATACTCATAGGTTCTAAGCACTTGGAGCTGAAATCTTTTTGTTCTGTAGAGTACTGTATACTGGTTCATGATGGATAGCTCTAAATGCTACTGCAGTACAAATGATAATCATAACAGTGGTCATCTGTCAGCAGGTATTTAGAGAAAATCAAGCAGCTAGTACCTCTCATCAAGAAACCTGTGGCGAATGAAATGATCTTGAGGGTCAGATTCAGACAATGACACTTTCAAACTTCCTCCTACAATTGGACAGCCTAGTGGAAGCTAGAAAATCAGGCATCCAGATGATTCAGGAGAATACAGGACCATACCCACAAAAATCACTACTTAAAACATTATTCATTAGTATCATGAATACCTGGGACAGAAGAAGGAGGCTCTCCCAATAGTGGTCCCTTAACATGGCACTAGAAAGAACAAGAAAGGAGAGACAAAATGTGATACTTGACATAGATGTCCAGAAGAGCAATAGTTAACGACGATTCTGTCAGCAAACAGCACTCCAGGAAGATTTAAGTACTTCTAGCACTTTGAAAAAGAAAAGCAATAATGGCTGGAATGTTCCTCCATGTCTTCCCCTATAGGAAAGTCAGCCAAGAACAGTCCCTAACCTTGTTGACTTACTTCCCACTGCAGCTTCAAAGGAGCAGAGAGGGTATCCTCATAACTGTCATGATGATAAACTGTTAATTAACATACAATTATAAGTACAGAAATTCAAACTTCTAAATGGAATTGGCACCAACCTCTAAAATTTAAATATTTTACCTCAGTTTTAACTTCAAAATACAGAGTTATGAAAATTATATCACCTTGTTATGCTATGCTGGCTCAGAGGTGTCATGTAACCCAACCCACAAATGATGTGTAATCAAGACAGCAATTGAAGGGACAGTGAAAAAGATGACAACCCTCTTCCATCCTGCTTTTTCTACCCAGCAACTATTCAGCTAAAGAAAACTTCAACATTCAATATTTCAAAGCAAAACTTCTGGTTTAAGCTGTATCAAGGTGCTTCAAAATACCTAAATTATACGCTAAATTATATTCAGACGAGCTGAACAGCCCAAGTGAGTAAATGCAATTCATAACATAGACCACTCGAGGGAGTATATGAGTGGCAGATGAAAAGGTCAAGATGGTAACATATTTGTGAACTACATACAATAATTTCCTTATTCCATAAAATAAAACTATAATAAAATTACCAAAGTGCTATGTTCTGAGAAGGTCAGACAGGACATCAGGTTTCATCAAATGATCTCATAAGAGCTGTTTCTAATATTTAAATACTGTTTGAAAAATGGTTGTGCAGGCTGAGGCACTGGGCTAACGCCCACCCTGCCCATAGCCTGCAATCATGTCACCCTCAGTTGGATGGCTGCTGTAAAGGGGATTGTGCTGGAAAGGGGATTGTGCTGCAAAGGCTGGCTGACACATTTGGCTTCAAAGTTTTTACTGATAGAAAATTACTTCAATTGAATATATATTTTCTCCATGGAACTTAAATTGTGGTCAACATTTTTCATATACTATTTTCTGATTTTCTTGCTTACATTTCTCCCATTGAAAAAGAGGAAAAACACAGAGCAATTATTTCACTCTAACACATTCTTACTTAGATTTATTTTATTTAATAATACAAATGTCAGCTGCTTGAAAATTAAACAGAGGCACTTTTCTAACTTTCAGGTTCTCACACAAAATAAACTTGCCTTTTTCAGCTGACACTGCTAGCAACAGAAGTTACTGTTGGGATGTATGTTGGAAGATAAAGGCTTACACTGCAGGTGCACCTGAAAATACCCGCATCTGAGAAGGGCTTGAAACACAAAAAATGTAAGAGCAAGAGGAAAGCAAGAGAGGCAAGGGGATATATCCTATTCCTGCATCTTCTACTCAAGGGCAAGGATGATCCCTGGAACTGACAGAGCTCAGTGGTGATTTTACCTGCGCACACCTGGAGATTCTCATCTTTCAGAAGAAGGAAGGACACCAGGCCCCTCTATCCCTGATTTCTGGCTACAAGAGGGAAACAAGCTGAGCTATCCAAGGAAGCAATCTTACATTTTCCTTCTGTCAACCAACAAGTGCAACAAAGGATCATGTGCTCTGGCAGAAGGGGGCCTGCCAGGCCAGCTAATACAACAGCAGATTGAGCAAAGGAACAAGCTGAGGGACTGTTTGGGATAATGTGGTTGGAAGTTACTGGACTAAAAATGTGTGATCCTTCTGCACCACTGTGGGGGACGACAGAAACTAGTCTGCTCAAACTCCACTAAAAATGCCATCTTCAGTCTCAAAAACATCTGGCTTGTATGATGCAAGAATGAACTTACTTTTCTATTGCTTATTTATTTATTTTAAAATAGGCAGGATATTGGACCAGCACGAGTGTGTAAAAGAGATGTAAACAAGACCTTGAAGCTAAATCCCACGAGACACAAGCACTGAACTGCTGCAATCAGGGCAAAGTCCATACTGACTTAGCTTCTACCTCTTCAGTTTCCAACAGGAAAGACAGAGGATGGCAAACCAATTTTAGGAGACATTTAAGAGAAAATCAGACTCCTTTTTTTTTTTTTTTGTAAACTAATAATACTGCAACTTCCGTATCAACAGCAATTTCCTACCTCAGATTAGTCATAGGTATGTCACAAGAAAAACAGAGAAACACAAAGATGGTTTCTTCTTCTTAGTGTTCCTATCTGAAATCCAAGGACAGGACACAGAATTTGTCCTCAGCTCAAACAAGGCGGACAAATCTTCCAGCACTCTTACAGAATTTGTGGGAACAAAAAATAGAAATTGGAGATGGAAAAACTTACTTAATTACCTAACTCACCTCCATACTAACATAGAACTACACAAACCTCCAGTATAGTCTCCAAGGTGTGCACTTCCTTGACTGGGATGGGTATGGTATTTCTCTATACTTGTATTATTACCATACAATAATTTGATACAATGTGGATAAAAGATGATAAAATCCAGGTTGAGAGTTCTGAGAGCATTTTACACTTGGGTTAGAAAGAATCTACAACCTTCACATCACCACTAAAAATAAGACACAGGAATCCAAATTTGCATGCATACAAACAGACACCACAAAGACCTCTTTCCAAAAGTCTCTGCCTTAGTTTCTGAAGCAACCTGTGCAGGTTGTTATGTTAACACACTTTGTGTAGGTTGTTTGTTAACACACTTCCAGCAGCACTGGTGTATTCGATATGCGTGCCCCATTTCTGTGACTCAGAGTGGTACCACCAGCTCAGGTCAGGTCACGGGTGCCACCCCCTACATTCATTGATCTCCTGTGACAGCAACTACTTGCACCTGAGGTGTAATGTTGATGGATTCTGCTTTATTCTGTGCCATAGCAAAAACAGGAAAGAGGAAATCCCTGCCCCATCCTTTTTTACCCTCTTACCTCATTTTCCTCTCTCTTTCTCCCGTTTAGAAAATAGTGCAGCTTGCAAAAGGTCTGCAAAAACTAATTTCTTCCTGCTGGTGACGAGCAATCGAATCATTTCTGCTAGCATAACAAATGGAGAAAGTAGATAGTGAGGACAATGAACTTATTAATTTACAACCAGCTATCACTGACATCAATGGCAATGTTCCCCTCGAATTTCTGTGGCAGCAATGTGGGTCTCTGCTGGTGAATCAAACATCCTCTGTACTCTGCTCTCCAGACAGTAGCTCCACAGCAAGGAAAAGCAGCATCTTGCAAAAATGGGAAGATGAATGAAGTAGGCACAAGGATAGATTTTTCCAAAAATGACTGATACTCCAAAAAGAAATTGATGGATATCAAGTCAAGAGTACTACTTCAAAGTAGAACTTACTTTTCCTCATAACTTGCTGATTTAGTCAAATTAAAATAATTTGTATAAACAGCTTTATTCCCAGTATCTGAAAGTTTCCTGTTACTCTGGGACAATGTTTCCTGAAGACCTAAAACTATTTCCAAGAACTAAAATTCAGAGTCAGCTTTATTGTTGGCAAATCAAGTATGATAAAATCATAAGTCCAGAACTTACAACTCTAAAACAATTCTGGGAGCCTTAAAATTGAGGTTAAATGCAAAAATCATTCTTAATTGATTTTGTTTTGAGTTTTGAGTTATCAGGGTTCAATGGTGTCAAGCTCTGTTATACATTTTTTTGCACCCAGAAAACCAGGATGTTATTTAAAATAACTGGAGATGAAATTTCATATGACTGTGGGAGCTAAGGAAAGACACCTTGACAAACATGAAAAAATTAATGAAGCTATTCAGTTCAGATCAGTTCAGGAATAAGATGCATCCAGAGAGCTGTGCAAGATCATCCTGAATAAGCTTTGTTTTACATTAATTAAACAAAAAAGCTGTAAAGAACAAAAATAATGCCACTCAGAAAAAAAAGCATGGTATCCTTTACTTTAAATAAAGTGCACATCCATTGTTTTTACTAGGGGATTTAAGAAGATTTGACCCATCTGGATGCCTGTCTCTCTCAAAAATTCTGGTGGCTTAATATGCAGCCATGTCAGCACATGGAAAGAGAGAATTTCATTCATGTAAGATTTGGCCTCATCCTGACTCATTAATGCTTTCCTGGAATGACTGCTTAGTCAAAGTTATGAAATTATGAATTATTAAGATTATTAATTGCTTTGACACAGCAGTTAATTTAGGTGACCTCACAAATAAAGTACGGGATTCTGACGAGCAAGTAAGCCAGCACTCACATCTGGAGTAATGCTGGAAAAACACAAGGCTGGTTTTAAAAGATATTGGTGCCAGGAAGTGGCATGGGAGCCATGTCTGCTATGTAATCCATTTCAATTGGTATGAAGCAACAGATTCCTACACCTCATAGGGGTCAGAAATTGGTGGTATGTCCAGAAAGTGACCTAGGGAAAAACAGCTACCTCAGACTTGCATTCTTGCTGCTGCATGTACTACAGACATCCCATACTTCCCACTCAAAGGTACTGGTAGTAACATGTAGGTGTTACTTGGAACTCCTAAGTAGGCTTGGACTCTACTGTGCTAGAGTCTGCACGTGCAGACAGTAAGAAAGGGATCAAGCTTTACAGAGATTCCCATCTCCAAATATGAGATTCACATAGAGTGAAAAAGGAAGGCAATGCACAAAAAGAAGTGGGCTGAAAAAGAGGGCTGAAGGAACTACAGGGGTCAAAGTATACTCTGAATTGAACCAGCAAGATTGCAATTTCATTCAATTCCCTGCCCTGATCTAGACTTTACAAATGATCACAGATTCCCACTTAGGGCCTACAATCCTGAGGTCTCCAATTTCCACTGTGGATCTGGGCCTGACCTGCCATATGCTGTGGTGATGGTCCTCAGTCAAAGGAAATCCTTACTGAGGCTCAGGCCTCATAGCCTGGCTGGTCACAGTCTGGGCAGAGATTGTTGATCTGCCACCTTCCTGCCACTGGTTTAAAATGTTCTCTGAAAGCCAGAACTAAGATTATTTTGGAGACAAAGTCACCCTGGAAAGGACAGACAGAGTCCTGTGTATTTCAAAAACTATTGCCAAAATCTTAAACTTATCCATCAAAAGCTAGTTGGGTCTTTTTGCAGCTGAAACCATATGTACCTCCTCACCATGAGGAGGAGGTGAACAAGTAAGAGAGAGAACCCCTCATTACCTTGAACCTCAGCATGAGCACAAACCACAAAAACTAATCAGCCATTGGGCTTAAAGGCAAAGTATCCCAATGTAAATATTGATATTTTGCAGTACAAGTAGCTATTGAGAGAGCAACAGCAAGGGGAACAAATTCAGAGGTCAAGCAAGTTAGTAGGCATTGAAAGGGCACGATTTAACCATCCGTTACATTGTTACAAGCTCCCTTAATTTCATGGGACTAATTCCTAATTCATAACAGATATAGCAGAATCAGAACAGGGCTTTAAGCCTGAACTAATATTCTAGATGTGTCACAGACTGTCTGCTCAGCAGGTGTACACCAGTACAACCCCACCAAAGGAACGGGTAGCATTCCCAGCTGGTGTAAATCAGCATGGCAGTACTGACATCACTGCTGATTTACTCTGAACTGGAGGACCTGTATGTACATATTTCAAATTCCTGATGCTTTCCCTTTGCTGAAATGCAATCTGTTTGGTTGCAGGGTCATGGAGGACAGAGATGGAGGAAAGCATTTTAAGCTCTCCCTTTTGTTCTGATGCATTGTACAGAAGTGTCTCTATTTGTTTTATTGCTCTCTAAGGACTTCTCTTTTTTCTTTTTCTTTTTTCTTTTTTTTTTCTCACAACAGCAGGCAAGTGTGTGGAGAAGGGATATGTAATTAAAGTAAAACATTAAAATGTCATGTAGCAATTAAAAAATAAAGAGCTGTTGTGCTGTTTGAGGGTGTTTTTCCACATATGCAAGCCAGGCAATCATTGGGATATCCAAGCCTGACCGTTAGAAAAACAGGATCCCCCTCATCTCCTGTGGTGCCTGCAGCCCTGCTAAAAAAATCTACAAAAATAAAAACAAAATAAAACAAAGAACATGTGATCACCTGTGCACATAAGTAGAGATATTGATCATTCTCAACACAAAAACATGCATCTTTTTGTTGTGAAAAATTTTGGGGGAAGGAAGAAAAATATTTTATTAGCTTAGTAATGAGAAGTTTCCACAGCTAAGGTAATACATGATAATATGAACTGAACAGCAGCCCATTGTTTGAGAACAGAATGGAGCCCTGTATGGGATCACTGCTGGATTCTGTACACCACAGATGGAAGGGAGGAATTACATTCTGAATTTGGGGGGTGAAGGGGGGTATGCATTTCTCTTACAGTTTTACTGGCCTTGCATACAGGTCACTAAGTCACACACAAACACACACAAACACATGTTCATGCACATGCACACTGCAGCACAGACGATCTGTCAGACCTGGGAGGCAGCTTGTGTAAGTTGAAAGTTTAATGAGTGCCCAACACTAAGCTAACAAGGTTTTCAAACAGTGGCTAACAAAACACAGGGATCAGGGACACTGCATCTGTGCCAAGATATTTGTTTTAATATTAGCAAAGGCTAAATTCAGGCAATAAAAGACAAGGAGGAAAATAATATCTTCTGAAAGTGCTGAAAGCCAAGCAGTTCAATATATTTGAAACAACATATGTGTTTAAACAAGAGAGATTTGTTTTTAGCATAAGAAAGAAAATCAATGAATACGAGTCAGAAGCAAGCAGTTAGCAACACAAACATTTCAGCAAATATGCACATAGCTATATTCATTTTCTATCCTACATATCTTTAAAACTTGACATAATCTTATCTGTGGAGTCTGTTTTAGTACAACAACACAGATCCCCCAAGAGAGTCACACTATATTCCCACAAAGATCAGGAAAAGATAGTTTAATAAGAGTGTCCATTTTAATACTACTGAGGATCTGGATCTCTGATACTAATCCACTGCATAGTTAAGTACAAAAATGTTGTTAAGTTGTTCACAACACTTCCTAGGCTCTTTTTGAGGATTTTTGGATCCAGGCTTAGAGCTTTAAGACCTGCCAATGGTGGATGACCTATGAAGGGATTAGAGGAGAGTACACCAATAATAGACACAGGGAGGCTGACAAGGATAGTGAGAGGTATTACACAACTTCCATGGGAGAAGAGAATAAGTAGATCAGGACTCTTTAGCTTAGAAAAGTTATGACTGAGGAGAGATATGCTAGAAGTCTGTGTAACGAATAATGTGGAGAAGGTAAACAGGGTATTCGTACTCTTTTATCGCATAAAAATTAAAGCCCCCCCCAATTAAATGATAAGTCTTTTGAGGACTTATCTCTGTCTATGTCTAAAGACATACGTAGTACACACATAGTACTACATAGAACATAATTCAGTAGTAAAACATACATGTGGAGGTCAGGAGCATTACTAAATCTCAAAAAATATATACACATTAATGGAAGACACATCACATATCAGGCAATAAGCATGTCAGTCTATGTACAATCCTTCACTCAGGGGATCCTTAAACTTCTGATGACTGGAAGCTGGGATGATTGATAAAGGTAAAGTTTACTTCATGCTTACTATGCTTTTTTTATATTCATAAAAGCAAAACTACTGCCCCTGCACCTCACTGATGCAATGACTAGGAAGAGTAGAAGCAGCTATTCCTTCCATTACACTCCCAACTCTAACCCCTACAAGTAAATATAACACCACTGTGTAACTCCAGTGAGTTAATTTGGATTAACACCAGAATGGGAAGAGCAATTTCAAGCTTTGTATTTTGCTTTCTCATGCAATAGGCTAGTTCTCCTGAGTTTATTTTTCAAAGATGAAACCTTCAGAAATATACCAAATTAAACAGACTTTGTTGTTTGAAGAGTTATCAAGCAAAGCACAAAGAATGGCTCTCATCTCACCCACAAATAGTATGAACTCTCAAAAGTACTGTTATCAGAACCCAGATGAAAATCCAAGAAACTTTCAGACAGGCTAAGACAGAAACACAGAATAAGCTTTTCATTCTGAGGCTGCTCTCTTGTTTTTGTGCATATTACAATACCACAAATTTCAAAAACTGGAGGAAAACTTGGAAGTCACAAATTCAGTGCACTATTTTACATTTTATTTTAACTTGGCTTTGTCAGCAAGCTGAAGAGCATTTCAGACTGAAATTTGAACCAACGTGATCTCTAACCCTAAATTCATCTGAAGTTTGGTATTGTATTCCACATACACTCAAACTCTACTAATTCCACTTTACCATCTAATCTGCAATACATAGTTTCAGATTCCCAAATAATTCAAATATACATGGTCACATGATTTACAGCAGTTAAGAATTTGGTCAGTATGTAACCAGAGAATGAACTTTATTTCTTCATTCCTTTCCTACTCCCCCACTCAAAGGTAAGTAAACAGGTAAGTGTACAAAATCTTGGAAAGGCACTGCCAGTCTTCTTACTGTTTTAACGCTTTGCAAATTGTTTTCCTGAAGATATAGTGCTTCATCCCTTATAAGAATTTTTTCAGATTGCCTAGGCTTAACCATTTAAAGGCATAACTGATCAGTACCAGCCCTACAAATATTCTAAGAAATAAAAATTCAACACAAGCTGCAGACCACTAATATAATACTTTGGCTGTAAATCATGCTGAAAAAATGCTTCCTCATATATTTGGCATGTCTGCTCAAAGATACATAGAGTGTGCCTAGCCCAGAGCACAGTTGTCTTACAGTCTTCTGAGCTGTCTTTACAGAATCCTCCCTGGAGTAAAAGATGGGTGCATATGCTCCTGGCAACTTTTGCTCTGAAGGTGTTTAAAGATAATAATAGACCTAGCACAAGTGATAGCTGCTGCCCTCATAATCACTGGCAGGTTCACCAGTGCTTGCAAATGACTATACTAGTGTAACAGTATTAAAGTGTTGATACTGTAATAGGGCTTATAATGTTATCAAAATCTCACCTATCCAAATCTGTATTGAAAATGAGACTATACCTAATTTCAGAAGCTAAATAGGATTGAGCTGCTGTATGGTGGGAAAAGAGACCTCCAAGTGCACCTGGGATCAAAACCATGACCTTTTTCCTCTGATTCTACTTAGTACTATCACTCCACTGCTAGAGATGTTCTACAACAAAGGAATTGTAAACTGTGGCCAAAAATTACTGATGCAGTTCTTAGATGAGTCGAATTACTAATACAATGTTCAATAAAATTTTCAAACCTTTTCATATACCTTACATGATCAGAAAGCATGTAAATTTGCTCCAAGCTTAGTCAATGAAATCAGCTAATGGGATTAAAATATACCCATTTCCATATCCAATGGTGCACAAACAAATGATGTAGCTGACAGTACTCTGTCTTTGAATCATTAGCCTGAATGATCAGATATCAGCTTGCCGTTGGGTCATCTGAGGATGCTTGTAAGAATCTCTGCAAAAGCTCACCAGCTGGTATACTGAGATAATGCACTGTCTAAATTATTGACCAATATTTTCTCATTCCCTGTGATATCCTGCATTTCTGTACAATGCAAACAGTCCTTATCATGCCTTCAGCTCCTTTTCTTCAGCTTCCATTAAACCAAATAATGGGAGGAATACATTCTAGTTCTTGTGACTGTGTAGAAAATCAGGGATCTTTGGGAAATTTCTGACAAACACCATTCTAAAAATATGTTGAGCTTTTTGTGGACATACAGCCATTTCAAATAATTTTGGAGACAAAGTCTTCCTGGGTTCTTTAGTGAGGGAAAGAGGGAATGAATGGGAGAGAGAAAAAGAGAAGAGAGTCAGTTAACATGCACTGGCAGCAATGCTGAAGCCATGAAATACCTCTAAAAGATTAAAGTCAAAGCTGACAAGGCAGCAACTTCATCCATACTTTAAACAAAATTTGGTTATCCCAAATATATAATTCAATTACAAAACCATGTAATTTCTATCTTATACGGATGTAACAGCTGGAAACTACCAAAAGCACTGACAGATGTCTAAATGCCTTTGAAAATACATGCCCTAGGAAAGTACCAGGGATTAAATGGAATGAATTTAAGTCAAATTCTTAGATCAGTCTGAGTTCAGCAACCTTTTATTTCTAAAGTTATTCTACAAAGAAAATGGAAATATCTAAGACATGTTGTAAGTGAAGCCAGAGCATTTGCAGCAGCTGACATGCCATTAGGCAAATGAAAAAAAAAATATGTAAAAGGAGAAGACTGGAAGAATCACTCCACCAAACAATGGGAAAAAGAGAAAACTTTTGGGATCTACTAATGTGAGCAGCAAGCTAGAGAACAGGAAAATAGCTGGGACTTTTTCCTGCCCATATGATAACATAGTAAGAATCAAATTTATATGAATGATCTATCTGCACTCAGAAAAGGGAATTCCATATGGAAATTTTTCTGCAGTAGCTAGTGAACTTTAAATTTACACCTTATTCAGAAATTATTCCATGTAGACAAATTTTAAACCATAAATTTTAAGAAAGAGACACTGTCCTTTTTTGTGATATTACTGCTCTTGGCACAAAGAAGACCTGGTCTGTGGTAGACACATATAGATACTGTAACAGTGAATAATCATTAATTCAGTGTATCTCCCTGTCCTTTTTTTTTTTTTTTGTGAGACAGAACTTGGTTCTTTATTTCCTTAAGCTGTTGTATAGTGTCATTTTTCTGCTGCACTTGATCATAAGTCAGAGGGGGCTTTCAATTTTAAAGAGTTTTGAAAACTGACAATGTAAATTACTGATTTTATCTGCCATTCTTAAAAATAATCTAGTAGTAAAATACAGAGTTCAAAATAACATCACTATTATGCAGTCTAATTTTATGCTTATAGGTCCTGCAGATTTCAAATGCCTAAGAACTAAGTGATAAGTGGCAGCAGGCACTTGGAGAAGACACTAGATCACAGGGATAAATTCTACTCCTGCAGGGACTTTCAGAAGAAGTCCACGAGCAAGGACTTTCTTCCTACAGGCAAACTAACACAAAGTCCTTGGGGAATAAAACTTACCCCATTTTTTCCTATGCTGGTTTCTAGAGGGGACAAGACCAGCTAAGTTGTGGAAAGCTGTGTTACCCAACAGTGTTCTTCAGCTCTTAAACGGTACACACGGCTGCAGCAGTGTATCTACTCTGTCCCTTCAGTGCCATATATAGAAGCTGAGAGAGTGTTTGAAAATATCTCAGTCTTTCAGCTCAGCAAGGCTCTTAGGATTTTTTAGTAGTAGAATTTTTAGATCAGTCCTGCTTCTAACAGCTATCACCACAGATGTGGTGTTATACATGTTCTTCTCAGACAATGTAATTCAATTTTGCCTTGGTTTTCAAGCTAAATAGTTGTTCTGCCTGGAGAAGAGAAGGCTCTGGGGAGACCTCATAGCAGCTTTCCAGTACCTGAAGGGGCTACAGGAATGCTGGAGAAGGACTTTTTACAAGGGCATGGAGTAAGAGGACAAGGGGGAATGGTTTCAAACTAAAAGAGGGGAGATTTAGATTGGATATTAGGAAGAAATTCTTTACTGTGAGGGTGGTGAGACACTGGCACAGGTTGCCGAGAGAAGCTGTGGCTGCCTCTCCCTGGCAGTGTTCAAGGCCAGGATGGATGGGGCTTTGAGGAACCTGGTCTAGTGGGAGGTGTCCCTGCCCATAGCAGGGGGGGGTGGAACTAAATGATCTTTAAGGCCCCTTCCAACTCAAACCAGCCTATGATTCTATGATTCCAAGATGTTCTGGAATAATATATCTTATAATAAAACCTGTTCAGATGTAAGGACTAGACTGTCTTTCCCTGGGCTTTCTCATGTGCCTTTTTTTGCTGCCATGTTATCATTTTCTTCTTTCTCATTTCAGCCCCAAGGAAGCAGCAATGCTGAGAATCAGCAGTTTCACTCCTCTAAATAGTAGTGGTTTGCATTTTTAAACCAATTGCTTCCCAGCAGACCAATCCTCCCTTTTAATCCCAAACATGAAGACTGTTGCTGACACTAAAGAGCAGGAAATTTTAGAAGCAAGAAATGGAAAGATTCCTGAACAGCATGAAACTGACGTGTTAAAACTTACTGTCCCAGAAGGTCACAGAGTGAGATTGACTGTGGCTGGGTACTAATGAAAGGCTGGATCTAATGAAAAATGGATCATTTTATGACCATTCAAATCTTTAGCCATGCTAGGCAGAGACAATGATTGTGCTAATCAGACCAAGCTTCAGGGCATAAACTGTCTGTGGGATGTATCTGTCATGGATTATTTACCAAAATAGGATTCTTTCTCTTTCTCCCTCTCCCACCTCATAAAATTCTGAACAATTAGCCTTCTACATGAACTGTCATCCAGTTCTTTCTCCAGTGGTGGGCACCAGTCACTGCCAGAAACACTGGGCCCAATTTCATCAGAATGTGTGGTTTCTGCAGTTGAGACTTTCCAGCGTGACTTTAAGACAATGCACCGGCAGGACCTGTGAAGATTGGAAAACAGCTCAGCCCAGAACAGACTCAAATCCTGAATTCTGTTTGCAACACATGTAGCCTTTGAAACAAATATATCAGTCCTGTAAAAGGTTACATTATATTTTGCAGTACAGTGGACTTCAAAATTTTTGTCACTGTCAACCCTCTGAATTTCTCTCTGTTCCACCCTTCCCATCCAAGTTTTCATTGGAAACACAACAAAGGTGATGTAGTTACAGAAACCAGCTACAGACCCATTTATCATTGTTTTTACAGACCACCACTGGTCCATAAACCACAGTTTAGGAATTGTTGGCCTAAAGCATCATAGAAGAGCTAGGAAACAGCAACTAAACTATCCATGGATGTAAACTATGAGAATAATAGTTTTGGAAAATCTCACTCTTCTTTTTTCTGTCCATAAATGCTCTACCAACAAATTGTGACTTAGTTTATTCACAATTCCTGGGCAAATAGAATCCACATGTCTCGTCTCTAGACTTTGCTAACATAAAAAATCTTGATCTCAATTTCTCTGCTAACATGGATTGGAACAGTCACTGTGTCATTTTGAGTAGGTAAAGATCCTATTTAAATCAGAGCTCCGACTTGTAGGTCAGTCTCCGACAGTTTTACAAGAAAATCCTTGTCAATAGCTATTTTCTGTCTTCTATTGTAGGGAAACAGGGGCAAAATGGTTTGATTTGATGACTGTTTGCCTACTGAACTGATGAATAATTTGTCCATTAGATGACTTGCCTACTGGAAATCAATATCAGACATGACATTGCTGTATATGAGATCCTCTTGGCTTTCAATTCCATACTTGCACGTCTAAGACAATTATCCTGCAATTGTTCATTTTTAAAATTGGCATTTATAGCCCCAGTCCAGTGTTCCACTGGCAGCTAACTAGATGTCACACCTGATCAAAAAGTCTGTTTTCTGTTTAAAATAATTGTTAAGATGAAGCTGAAACATTCTGTGATTACAAGCTGTCATGTTTTTGCCTAATTTAGTTTTAGCAGTCATAATACTCCATATATTATGCCGAGTTTTGTTGCAGCTTCATGGCATATTCTGGGACTATCTTTAATATTTACCTGTATTTTCATATTAATGAAAATGTAAATATGTTTCCATGTGCCAGACTTTTGCTCTTCTGCATAGGAGCGCTATGGTGAAATCATTGCCTCCTGCATCTATGTCTTAACTCAGTGACTTATGTAGGGTTAGCACTTAATCTTGAGCAAGGAATTGGGAAATAAGAGCCAGAAAAAGGAGAAAAAATATTCTAAAAAAATGTAAGAAGTATTCATTAGGATAGGTCTTCGTGCTGGTCCACTATTTCTTTCTGAGTCTACAATGGGATGCTCAATTTTGGCTTGTGTTGCTTTACATTACAACACCCTGTTCCTCATCCAGTTTGGTACAAGTAAAGAGCACAGCAAATGGAAAATAAGAGGCTACTTACTCATAAAAGATATTTCAAACATCCCATAATATGTGGCCACATAAAAATTGTTGACCATAGCAGAAAATGGCCCTGTAAATTTTGCACAAATTTTCTATGGCTCTGGATGAAAGAAGAGAACGCTCTGATATCATTGTAGTGGTTTTTTGGTTTTTTGTTAAATAAAATTCTGTAGTTTCCTTTCTGGCAGAAAGCTGAAATATGAGTCCAGAAAGTTTTTGGTATTTTCTTAAATGATGGAATTATTATTATAATAAGTTCTGACAATAGGGGATAGCAAGAAGATAGTTTTATTACTTTAATTTTGATTGCAGGATAAACATTTTTATGAAACCTTGTAAGTTGTTCTTGGAGATACATCATTACTTTTTGGTTTAAGTTTTATTTAACTTCTCAGCTGAAAGTTACTGCAACAAAAAGAACTGGGAATTGGCCCAAGAAGAGCCAATGTCAGATTGAAATAAAAAATTATTAGTTTATGGTATTTCCAAATGATATGGAAGCCCAGTAATACTAAGAATTGGACAGACACATAACAGAAATCCTCGTACCAAACATGTTTGTGTGAGGTCAGGAAGGTGGATAATAGGGCTGGGAATAGAAGCTTTATCTCCTGACATCTGGTCCACTGCCCTTCCCCAGGACTATCTCAAATGATATCTTTCTCCCATCTTCAAATTTCCTTCTCTGTTTTTTCAAGTGACAACTGGCACTGACACAGTGGAGCAGCCTGGGGTTAAACTAGTCCAACAGGTTTTCTCTAACAGCAGCCAATGCCACATGCTTCCAAGAGATGTTTTGATCCTAAATCTCTTATAAAAAAACCTGTTCAGATGTAAGGACTAGACTGTCTTTCCCTGGGCTTTCTCATGTGCCTTTTTTTGCTGCCATGTTATCATTTTCTTCTTTCTCATTTCAGCCCCAAGGAAGCTGCGGGAATGTGAGTTGCTCTATTTGATGACTGACACAAGAAGGCAAAGCAATGCTGGACTGAAGTTCCCTCTCAAAATTTCCCGTTGCATCTGTCTCTACTTTCTACCTGCATGCACTGAGTTCCTGCTACACATGGTGGCTGCCACACAAGCTGAGCAATCCCAGTTGTCCACCTGCTGCCATTCCCACACAAAGGGTCAGTTTTGGGAAGATTTTGGACAAATCCAAGTTTCTGTTTTCTAAGATGACTTCTCTTTGTACCCAAGCAGTTAGAAGAAGTCAGATTTCCTCCAGACAGAAAAGCAAAAAAACTTACTGTGAGATTTATGATAATCACAAGAAATTGCAATTTGTTTGGTTTGCCTGGTTGCACTGAAGCACATTTGAAAATGAAAAGAAAGAAAAAATAGACAAAGAGAAACCGTCAGCTGATGGTATCAACTTTCAGATAATTCTAACTTTGAATTGGATTGCTATCAGTAACTTCGTTTTAATATACGTTCACTGCAAACAGGCAAAATTGGCCTATGAGAGTTGATCTTGCAGTCTCCCTGAGGCCTCCTGAGTCAGACAGTTGCTTGTTCATGGAGCTTTTATTCACTGTGGTTATTCAGCACACCATTATTCAAACTGTGAAACACTCTCACCTTGGTACATGCATTCTGGTATCATTACATATGCATTTAAAAGTAATAAAGCATTAATTCCACTAAAAAAAAATGATGGGTGATGAAGTGTTAGGAAAATCCTTTCTTTCCTGCATGCAGAGAGATGAATAAGTTTACTTTATGCCTCAGTTTTCCCAGTAATGATATTGAGATAATAATACTGTTCTGTCTTCCAGGGCTGCTGGGGATGAAAGCATGAGAGATTCTATGTTGGTCAGATAGTATAGCTACTGGGATCAGCTAGTTCAGAAGAATAATTTCTTTTTTTAAAAGGGTAGCAGAGGTAAAACCATACAGCCCTGGATTTGAGATTGGCCAGGGATCTAAGCCTCATCACAGTTCCAGCATTAGGGCTGAGCCTGCAGCAGCAGCTGGGCCAGATTCCTGGGTTCCAAGCTCACTGCAGAGGTTGTGCTTCTTTGGTTTTGGTCTGGGCTCATCTCTACTGGACTCAAACCAACACAAAAAAGTGATGAAAGATACGCAGTTGGCCATGGAAGCACAGACACTGTGGTTGCAAGAGCAGAAGATGAAACTTGATTGCTCCAGCTTAAAATAAGAAAGCCTCCTTTAGTTTATACAGTTTAAAGATCCTGGACTTGGCATATGGCTAATCTGTACAAGGAAGAGGGCAATGAAATATGCATGTAACTATCAGTTCTCTGCTCTTCTGTGTCTATCAGTAAACTCCCTGTCAGGACATGTATGTTTTCTCCTCTTATCCTGCCACTCTGCTGAACACTGCCACTCTTCTCCACCAGCACCACACAATCCATACACAACTCAATGTGCAGAGTGGAGACCTCTCTGTGGTTTTTCCCTCCCTCTGAGAATTTTGAAAACCCATCTCTGGTTTGTCTCAATGCATCTAAAGCTTTTTCCATTATAAACAAATAACAACAACAAAAAAGCTGCAGTCACAGAACTTTGTTGATTCTTCCTGTGACATGTTAGGGTGCACATGGTTCCCAGTGGCCTTTGAAAACTTGATGCATGGATTAGCTACATCACACACAAAGCCCTTTACACACGCTGAAAAGAGGAATGAGGTTGTTATATTCTACAAGACTTGCCCTGTCACTGTCTAGACTTACCAGGCACCCATTCCCTTTCAGTGCACCACAACAAATATAACTTAATGCACCTTAACAAATGAAAGCTCCCTAAATAATACACCATCAACAGGGCATCATGATTTCAGGCTCCATGCTTCTGGGAGAATGTGATGTTCCTGTCAAGCTCATATCCCTAGGCATAGCACTGTGAAGGACCACTTATTGCAGCCAAAGTGAAGGTAGTAGGGTCATGCTGTGAGTTTTAAAGTATTTTGTTAGCTTAACAGAAAATCTCACTTCTATTTTTTTCCTTCCCCCCCCAGTTCTTTGCCTCCTGGGAGGTTTTTGGGGAGGAAGAAATAAAAAAAAAAAAACAAACAACAAGTATGGAAGGACCCTCCCTTGAATTGTTTATTAAAACAAAATAATAACAAGAGACTACAGTTTCTAAATGAAATATAAACAGTAACATTAACTTCTTTCCAGTTTGGGGGAAAATATGCACAGTTGTTTAAAATTTTCCAGGTGGCATTTCAGAGCTGCCTTTCTTCTGGCACTTCCTGTCATAGAGACAGTAAAAAGAAAATGGATTTTTATAGGTCCTCAAAAAGTAAATGATATGATACAGATAGCACTCTTGCATACATGTATTTAATTCCCTGAAATACAGCTAAACAAGACCAAATCAGTTCAGTAAAATGGACTCTGAAACCAGTGGCAATATTAATATTATTTAAGCAGCCAGTCATCAGTTATTTACAGTTTTATCACAGTTAGATAAGGGCCTCTTTCAGGTATCATTGAATATTTCTTAAGCAAGAGTTCTGAAATATTTTTCAAAAGGTAAATACTACTTTCTTGGATAACCTGTGACAAGTGGAAACAGACTTTACCATTGGAGTATACTTTAAACATAGATCTTTTACTCAGGGACTCGAAAAGGTAGGACATGAAAAAGACTTCTTCTAATACCAACAGAAGCAGCCACATCATTAGGAGCTCTAGGGAGAGTCTGTATTCAGCAAAACAGAGTTTTGTTACTCTGCATTTCAGAATATATTAATATTACAGGAACAGAAAGCACAAACATACAAGGACCCAGTTCTGGTACCACTCAGGGATGATCCCTTACAGTGCCCAAATGGCATTCTTGCCTGGCACTTCCCAGCAACTCAGCATAACTTCCACAATCTAAATTGTCCAATTCCATGAAACTTCGTGCAGCCAGCTAAGGAACCTACATTTTATGTTTTTTCCAATACTCTGTGGAACCTGTAAATCAATGCTTCTGTTCCAGCAGTCTGTAACACAAATGTCTTCTCCTCTTTTGATACTAACACCATGGTTTTGACAACTCTTTTTGCTGGAATTTGATAATAAATTTGTAATAAATTTATAGTCAAACTTAAAGCCAAAGTTCTTCTGTTGCTTCTGAGCACATGAGCTTAAAAAATAATGTTTTGCCATTCTTTAGGACCTTCTGATCTGTGTGCAAAGACATACTGCTGGAGTTCTGAGACTTCACATGGGCAGGAATTATTATACTGTTTTAAAAAATGACAAAGAGGGCAAGTTTGATCCGGGGGCCTGTGAAGTACATTAATTTACTGCTGCTGCAAACTCCATGTGACCTTAGGAAGTTATTTAGCACTACATTTTCAGAAGTACCATTCCTTCAGTTCTGTGGGAAAGTTATCTTGGAGCACCTAAAGTATTATTTTCAGAACATAACTAAATTGATCCTTAGGAAACCAGTTCCTAAACAGACATCTCTAATCAGAACTACCCAGGAAGGCAGCCAAAATCCCAGTTACTTAAAAAAAGTTACTCCTCTCTGTTTCTGCTTCCCAACAACTTCTGTAAAATTAAGAAAGATGCAAAACATAGCATGTTTCATTGAAAACACATAAATCTGATACAGACAACTGGAGTCATGTAAGTACTTGAATAGACAACTGATGCACAAGGACACTCAGTTCTACACCCAAGTTACACAAAGCTGAGCAGAAGTAAAAACTGGCTGTTTATGGTTTGCTCAAGCTCTAATTCTCTGTTTTTGTTATTGAATTATGGTCCCTCTGCCACTTTATGGTAGAAAGAATTGTGTTTTTTTCTTTTCTTTCAGCTATACTGAAGCAGGGATGAGGGTGGTTTTGGCTTCCCTTTATTGAATTCAGTGATAAAAACTGGTGTTAACTAATAATCATCATTTATCTGCTCTAAAAGCACCATGAAAAAAAATAGCATTAGTTCATTCAAAGAAAAGCCTGACTTTTATGAGCACCTTGTACTAAAATCAGGAGCGTCTTGTCTGCATTGTGTTTTCAACTTGGAAGAGCTACTGAGATGTAAAAAAGCTCAGCTTTTCTGATGCGCTTACTAACATTGTAAAGTGTGAAGCAGCAAAATCCCTTCTAGTTTTGGGGCAACATTGCAAAGCCTTTTTTCCAAAACAAATGAGGAAAATATGAAATTAATTTGTGTTTCTTTGTGTCCTATAATTTTAATTTGGCAATTCTATTTTTGTTGCTATTCCAAGAAACATAAAATATTCACAGTTACATTGACAAGCATACAATGGCTACTAGTAACACAATCTATAGAACCGAGTAGTGTAAAAAACACAGGCCTGAGGGCAGTAACATTCAGACCAAAAATCTAACAAGGGTGCCCTTGGGTTAAAAATCAAGACTCCCTTAAGTGGAATTCAGCGACTGTCCCCCACTCAGTGAATATATTGTGTACCCAGACAGTCATCTCTGTGTTTTTATGGGAGTCACTTTGACTGAATTATTCTGTCCTATTAGTCCTGAGACTGGACTTTTCTTATTCTAAGTAAGACTGCAACTGTGGAATATTTTAGGAGTGTGGCTACAACTGCCTATAAAAGTGTTGGTCTTTCATGAACAGAGACAGGTTTTGGGGTAGCTGCAGACTGGCTCATTGGCAGCTGTGAAGACTGAGACTAGACTGAGGCAACAACATGTTCCACATAACAAATCTTCTCTTCTGCCATGATATTTTCCTATGGTTTCATTTTAAAAAGACCTTATCTTTCACAGCTGGACATACACTCTGAAAAGTTACCCTGTGAAAAGGGGTGTCTGTCTGAGAATTCATAAAAAATAGCTCAGAGAGATGTGTGAAATCGCCCTGTTCTTCACACTCAGAAGTTAACTATTCCTGCAAATGCTGCAGCTGCTTCACTGTTCAGAGTAGAGTCATGATACACTGAATTCACAGAATCTCCCATTGACCTTAATGGAAACATAATTTTGCCCTTAATGGCTGGATAGAACAACAGTTGGGCATATTCTAAAACATATGCAAAATGAGAGATCAAGACTATCTGCACTTTCAGTGGCCTTTGGAAGTTCAAAGCAACATCAGTCACAGCATCTGAAGTAGCGACTTTCTGCAAATAATATATACTATCTGTTCAAATCCGTGTTCTTATTTCCCTTCAAGTTGTTCAGCATGTAGTCTATATACTAGCACAAAAAGTTCCTAACTATAACTAATTTTATTACTAGAATCCAAATAATCCAGATGTGGTAGAGCAAACTATTAGATCTGACCATCTTACTCTGGAAAAGAGAGTTGAAATATAATAGTACTGTTATATTTCTCTCTCCCTTTTTCTCTTTTTGAATACTGGCAATTCTTGGTCTTGTGGTTACTTTAATTTCTTCTTTGAATGCTTCCCTCCAAGCTAAACTGGCTGGCTTTTGATTTTACTTGTTTTGTTCTTGTTTAAATGGTGGATTGGAAACTTCCAGATGTCAATATTCTAGTAAAATTTTATCTTGAAACAGCCTTTTCTAACATTCACTTCAAAACCTCAGCACTCTTCCAATGATGATTTACACTGCAGTTCCCTGGCTGGTGAGTGTAGTGCCAGGACAGGATAGCCACATATCAGGCTGACAGTCTGCCCGTTGCCATTACTACCACTTGTCTTTTATAAACAGCAGTTGGCCACAGTGAGGGAGGTCACTGGCCCATCTGGCCTCAAGTTCCACATTCAGCTGTGGCCTATGCCAAAGGCTTCAGAAGAAGTCAGAAAAGTCTTGGTCATAGCCACTTGTACAAGACTGTACATGACTGGGAATGAGGGAGGGGGAGTTAAACTCCATCCGTCTCTGAGGATAAACGTGCACCTCTCAGAAGGAGATATGATATTCCTTGAAACTCTTTGACTTACCCTAGCTAATGTTTCTTGAAATGTTACTGTTCAAATGAGTAGTCGACCCTTCTAGCAAGCCTTGCTCAGGTCCAGAGGGTAATTACTCTGCCAAAATGCTGTTCAACCTGAGCTGTAGTATGTGACCTGATGAGCAGTGATGGGCTCTGAGGTTGTGCTTCAGAGTAGGAATGACAGGAGACAGTTTCTAGTCCTGTTTCTGATGCCCTGCTTGTCTCAGCTCTGTTCCCCAACACCTATGGTCTTTTTTGGACAAGCCATGGTTAATCATTGGTACAGATGCTTAGTTTAGCATCAATAGAGATTAAAGTTCTTAACAATGAGTTAAGTGTATTTATGATGAGTTAAAACATTTTTAAAAATCAGTTTCTCACTAAACATCAAAGAGACCATCACCACTGGTCTAAGGTTAAAGCTAGACTTACAATTTCAGACTACAGGAGCCAAAAATAAACTTATTTTGCTCAGGTTGCTACGGAAACAAAGTTGACATGCTGGCATCTGTGGAGCAAATTAGTTATTTTTTTTTCCTGAATTTTTATTCCTGAATGAGCTTTTGGGCTATTCTTAAAGATAAGGTTAAGGCTGAGGTTAAGTTAGGGTTAAGGACAACAAAGACTTAAGAGCCAGTTACTGGACCTGAAAGGTTGAAAAGATAAGATGAATACTAGTGCTGCCAGGGGGAATGGTTTTTAATATTTTATGTAGCAGATTTCAGGCATTTGATGATAGCCTAGTTTGGATTAAGAGTGAGGGCTTGGACTAGTAATGACTGAAGACATCAACTAATAGATGGATTTCTCCATCTCTAGATAGATAGGAATACAGTTCTAACGGTCTGGGACTTCTAGCCTTCAGTTACTTATGTTGCACTTAGGGCTATTGATTTGGGATAACAAGGAATGAAGAAGTTTCCTTACCAGTGAGTCCCACATGGAAGAGGTCTAGTGCTGGCACAGGTGAAAGCTTCAAAATTAAGAAGCAAAAGCAAAACATAAGAGTTTCGGGTACCTGATCTTCTCCTGACTATCAAGCCTCTAGGCAGGATTCTTTCTTTGGGAAATACATTGGTAGAAGTGAAGGTAGACTGAAGAGGCAGAGTGTGTACATGTTGGGAGAAAGAGTTTGTCTTCTCACTGCCTTGCTGTACTTCTTCTATGGATAAACAAAGCTGTCAAGTCCATACAAAATTCACTTAAAGACAAACAAATTTGTCAGAAACATGGGTTTCTCTTTGTACACAGTCCAAATTAATGATGCACTCCCAAGTATCATGGACTCTACAGATTCCACACCTGAAGACCTGGGTCTGTATTTAAATATGCTACGAGCCTGATTATGGTCACAAGGCAGCTTCACATCAGTGGAAAACCATTGTATCAGGTCAGCTGGTGAAAATCTGCATAACACCACCTTCAGTGAAATTAAGACAGTGTCCATAATTCAGGGATATATTCCACTGACTTCATTATTAAGGTCACTAATAAAGTCAGTGGATTCTATCTACCACCTCTAGTTAACAATCACACCAGACTGGAATCAGACCACACTGTAAATCCTCTTAGCTGAGAACAGATACATTACATATTCCAAAAGAGTGGTGGAGGAATTCCATAGCATGGGAGAGAATATGCCAGCAGAAATGGCAAGTTTACAAATTTAAGAGGATGCTGAAGAGTTTGGAATATTGCTTTTGACAAAACTTTAAGCACAGTAAAGACAATGGTAAAAAACTGAGGTTTTTTAAAAATAAGGCAATATTTTGTAATATTAGCAGCCTTCTTTTGCCTAACAGAAAAGTAACTGGATGCAAATTTTAAAATACAATATAAATGAATTATGATCAAAGGACTGAAATAATAAAAATGAAACTGACCAGCAGGAATTGACTGCCAGTTGTTGTGCTCAGCCACAACATAAATCACTTTGAAACTTAATTACAAATAAAATAATAAACTGGCTTTCACGCAGAAATTGCGAATTTGTAAGGAATCAATTATAGTGATGAGAAAGTAATTAATATACTGAAATCTGTAAGGGTCATTCCCAAGCACAGGATGACATGGAACATTCAGACAGTAAGCTGCATAAGCATTCTGTGATTGCTTACGTAGTACCAGTAATATAAGTAATATATTTGTCCATTCTCCCAGAAAAAAAAATAATGAAAAAAATAAGTAGGGTCTGAATTTGAAAATATGGAAAAGACAGATTAAATGTTTCTTAATTCATGTTATGGTTTTATCTTTGCGTTTGCTCCCAGCTTCCTGCTTTGCCATTTTTAAGTCATCCCTAACTTTCATGCTGTAATAATTCTGGTAATGCCTAGTACCTGTTGTGATAGTGAGCCAGACCTGTGAAAGGATGCACCAAGCCCACCAGAACAGGCCAAAATAACTGGCTAGCAGTAAATAATGCCATGATAATTTTTGCTCAGGAATCAGTTATTTCCAGCTTGTGCTTTCCTCAAATCCGCAACTGCTGACAAGGCCATTCTGAATCATTATCTAGAATCCCTGTTTCTTAAAGGAAAACAACAGTTCTTTGGGTTCTCCATTATTCATGCTATTTTTATAGCAGTGTAACTTTACCTATATTAAACACATAGCTTTATCTATATTTCTATGGCCTCAATACCTCCATGTTCTGTGATCAGAGCTCTATTTGTCCAAGCACTATACAGATATTAAGAAGAGTTCTGCCCCAAAGTGCTGTCTGTCTAAACATGACAAACCAAAGAAATAGCATCAGAAAGAAATACGCTCAAATTAAAATTGAAGGGAAGTAATCTAATTACAATTGTGCACTGACTCTACCACACACCCAAGAATATGAATCCAGTTAGCAGCCAGGTCCCACCTATCCCCAGAGCAAGGCAAACAACAAAGCCGAAGTTCTCTTTCAAGAACAGCAATGCAGACCTGTAGGATTTTTTATACAAGGTCAGACTCATCATCAGCATCCCAATTTTAGCTGTTTAAAGCCTACATTTTCACAGAAAGCCATCTTTTTGATGAAATATTGTGCTGTATGTACCTGCTGCACACAAATCCAAAGGGACTGAACTCTCAGGTGGCAGCAAGTTACATTGCAGTACTGCAGCCAAACCCTCATTCCTAAGACACACTGGGAGCGGAACATTTTGAAGAGCACATGTATGGTAGCGTGGTTCCGGGGCTTTTACTTCCGCTGAAATTCTGAAATGCCAGCTATTCCACTGGATCTTACTCAGGCTCTTCTTCCTCTTCCCTTGCATCAGAAATTGACTGGTTTTGTGCCTAGGAAGAATGGATCTGGAAATACAATTAATTTCTGGCTTCTCTGCAGTCTAATAGTTAGGGCTGATTGTCAATGTAATATTTTATTCTCAAATATGAGGTTTTACAGAGCCATCTATGATATGACATTTCATTAGGCTCCCATCCTTGAGACCCAGGCTGCTGGGAAGTGATTTTTGTCTGCAGAGTTAACACACATGTCTTTTTTCATTGCCTGCTTACTGGAAAGTATGTATTATGTCCCTGGGTATATTTTTTATTGCAGTCTATTATTCAGTTTTGCATAATTTAGAAGACTTGATGGAAGGAACAAATCATTGCCATGCAAATGACTGCGAGATGAAATCTCATCATTGTGCTATGCCAACACAACTTAGCCTTCAAAAGTAGTCAGTTCCCATTGCAATCAAAGGGAGTTATATGGTGAAAAGCCCTCTACAGTCCATTGCAATTGTGTCCCTTAATGTTTTACAAATGCCTACAGCCACAATGACTCTTTCTTTCTTGGTACTGTTCATATATTTATCTAGCAGCCAGTTCTTTCTTTTGCAACTCAAATCAGTGATTACTGAGGTAGAGGAAGTACTCAGGGTAATCACAGCAGTAACACTGGATAACACTTCACAGGTTTCTCATTGGCAAAATTTAAAATAGTTTGCAAATATCAACTCTCCCAGCTGAGAGGTGAAATGACTTGCCCATGGTTATCTTCTGAAGCACAGAAATCCAGCTCTGGTTGGACTGGGAGCTTACCCAACCATTAGAATATACTGATACCTTTGAACCATTGCATTTTTGCCATTCCTTGCAAATCCGAGTTAATATCTGAACGCTGATAATGCACTACACTTTCCTAGTGCCTTCTGCTGTGGTTCTAATATAGCTTCCAAATATTGATGTTTTTATTCTATTGACTTCATGAACTTACCTAAGCCTTCTGATTCATGTTTGTAGCCAGCTGGACTACATACAGCTTTAGAGTACTAAAAATGAAGATGTATGCTTCGAACACCCTCACCATATTGTTAGAACATGTTTATCTGATTAACACATGTACATAAAGAAACTATTTCTGAGCTCATAAATTAATCATGGCTAGTTCCTAGGCTCAAGCATACACTAGCATAGAACCATGCAAGCTGTTGAATTCTTACCATGCTCCCTGGCATAGTTTTGGCTCATGTCAGTTGACACTCTCTCAGGCGATGCCTGGAACAGTATAGAAATCCTTCAAGTCAGGGACTGTTTCCAGCTGACATTTTGTAGCAGACTGTTTTGTTTTGGGTGGAAGAGAGTAACGCAGTGTGGGCATGAGCTGTGCTATGGGTTTTGATACAGGGCCCAGAGAATGGCCCTGTGCCATTTTCTTCACATGAAATAGCCTGAGACACCAGCACTAGAAAAGACAAAGGGGAAGCAGATTTTGGTAGAGCATGATTCAAGTGCTTCCACACCAGAAATGTGAGCTTAACTGTATGGCTTTCTATTGAAGCTTATTCCTGCTGCTAGCTGGCAATATCTCAGTGACTGTACGTGTGTGGGTTTAGTTCTGGAGGTTTAAACTGTAACTCTTGTTACCCACGGTATTTTTAAAGTTGTTAATGAATGTCATTTTCATAGGTGACAATGACTGCTTTGAGCTTCCATTGACTTCAGTGGGACTGATGGTGTTCTGCTTATCTGTAAAGATCCACTTTAATATATAGTTGGCTTGATTTTCAGTGTCTGGCTGCAAAACCCAGTGCAATGCAGAGATGCTTCAGATGGATTTTAAACTAGTTTGAATCCCTGTGCAGCAGAGCTTGCTGAATTTCCCCTGATGCTCTCTTGTACTAAGCCATATAATTTACAGTTGTTTTTCCCTTGCTCACATTTTGACAGGCACTGTTTCAGCAAAAGCCACGAAACCATTATCACTTTACCCAAGTATGAAGTGTCAGGCGAGTAGGTTACAGAAGCCCCCAAAACAATATCCTTCTTACATAGAACAACTGTGCTCTCAGGAAACAGTGAAAGATTGCTGTTTTTTTGATAGCCACCAGGTAAAAACAAAACAGAAGATGTTCATTATCTCAGAGAGCAATCAGATTGAATTATTAAGAATGAATAGAATTCATCATAGGAAACTTCCTCTTCTATGGAAGATTTATAGCCAGGTCATATTTTAATGGTAATTCATTTACATGGTAATGCAGATTTATTTAAGTTACATACAGGGTGATTAGAGTTATTAGATACAGATGTGATGCTTGTTGGCCAGATGCAGGAAAACAGTTTATATTCTGTCCTGAGTACTTACCACATGCAGATCATTCCTGTTTTCACTGTATCCTGGTGTGGCTGAATGCATAGAATACTTGTGAGTAATGCTGGTTTCTATCTAGTTTATTAAGGTGCATGTGTTAGTTGCACATATATACATAACTTGTCATCCACATACTAAGATACAGCCTATATTTACCATAACAGCAAGAATGTCTTGTTCCTATGCCCCAAGCCTCTATACCAGCTGACAGCTTACTGATTGAAATGCATGGGCTGTCAATAGCCACTTCAGTTGTGTGTTCTGTTACTTTCTTTGAGGCAATTGTCTTGTATCTGTTTGCCTCTAATAAGTAATTATTGGCATCATCTATGCTCCTTTTGGAAATCTGTTTTGTTTAAGCAGCACTCCTGGTAGGCATTTATGATGGTTTTCATTTCATAAGTAAAAACTTGTACATCGAGGTCTCATTTTTCCATCAGATTTCTGATTGTTGGCTGCAGGTTTGGGAACCAACCTCATTTGTTTACATCATGGATACTAAATTCTCTCCTTTTATCACTCTGTACCCAGTTTCTCATCAAGAGAAGTGTAGGTTTCCTTTCCTTAACTATAACAGCTGATGAAGAGGAAATTGTAGCATTTTTGTCAGATAGTGCTGATTTCAGAATTTGGCAGATGTAGTACTCCTGTACTTTCTATGTAACATAAAAGTATTAATTACTGTGTTTACACCTTCTTTTTTATTTATTTTTTTTTATTTTATTTGCAAGAAAAGTCTCCTACTATAAATAACGTTTTTTTAAAGAAGCCTAAGTTTTTACTCAATGAAGCATAATCCCAAAAGCAGTTGCTTTGTGCAAAAAGATACTGCACTTTTGCGGCAAAAAAAAATCTAAATAAAAAGAATTAGGCCAAAATACCAATACCAAAATGTGCAATCAACACAACAAACAAAATGCTGGAAACATGCAGAGAAGTCCTTCCACAAATATTTTCCTCAGTCAGTGGGCTTGGGTTTACTTTGAGGGGAACTATTTGAACATGTTCCATAAGGGACATCTCCATTCTCTCAGCAGTGACTCTGGTAATTTTATAGAAATAAAATACATTTCTTCTGCAAATATAATTAAGTTGGGAGGTTTCTTAAGTTCCTTTCTAGCCCACAAAGTTTCAGTTCTCTCATCCTATCAATCATGTTACTGTAACACCCAAAGAAAAGTAGTTAGTATTTGATAATGATGTAAAATAAACATTAAAAGATTCACTCTCTACTTGTTTGTTTTTGAATACCTTGATTAAACTGCACATTTTTCAGAAGAGACTACCTGTTCTGTACATCCCTACAGCACCAATCATACTAAAAATGTACACTAAGTTCTTAGAAGCACAAAGGATCACTTGTTTAACTCATCTGACCCTCTCCATAACACAGTCTGTAGATTCATACCACTGATTGCTACTTGGTGACTGTCAGTTCTGGATGAACTAGGCTGCACGTTTCAGAATGGCATCTAATATTCCTACATTCCTTACCCTAGAAGACAGAAAATGTTCCAGAACCCAAATTAAGTATTTATATTTATGAACTACCTCCACATTTAAAAAATGCGTGTCTGAGTTCTGTGTGCTATGATTTGGCTTCCTTTGTCTACTACTGTAAGAAGTCTATTACTATCATAAATATCCTCCTGCTCCTGAGCATAGCATCTGGATCTGCTCTTTGTTACCTAATTATTTTGTATATTTTAGCCTCACACTGTGAGAAATAAAAGAATCATCAAATCATAGAATGGAGACTATGTTTCTTCCTAAAATACAATGTTAAGTAGAAAACTCAATTGCAGGCTACTTGTTTTTCCTAAGGATGGAGGAAAAGATAAAAATTACAGTTATTCATCCACTTGAGCAAGTTGAAATTAAATGTATTGCTTTTAAATACACGGTTGGACAAAGGCAATCTATACATATTGGATGGTCTCCTGGCAAAGTACTGTCCAGGGAGGGTGGAGCTCCAAACAGACAGAAAGGCTTAAGTAGTTGAGAGAAACCTTAAAAAGGCTAAAATAAGAACAACCTTTGCATTAGATGACAGAGAAAGAAAACAGCAGAGGTCTTGGGAACTTGTTGCTCAAATGTCAAGAAAGCTAATTTAAAAGATTCTATAAATTTTATATGACCATTCTAGCTGCAGACTGAGTTGTATTAATACATTTAATAACTAGACCTAAGATTCACATAACACGTTTCATGAAGCATGACTAATCTAGCAGGCATGATAATATAGCAAACCTCACAAAGCAGCTGTGACTTAGATAACTGTACCCATCATTATCCTTACAGAAGTATGGCCTTGATATATAGGATGGAAGAAACCAAAGTATAGAAGGTGAGATGCCTAATACTATAAAGTAATTAGGCAGACAGGCTAGGAATGTGTTCCATTGCATCTAGAACAGTAAATGTAACAATTTCAAATCATTTTTCAAAACTATTTTCTGGTATGGAGTGTGTCTAAAATTGCTAAAAGACAATATGGGCCACAGCATAGCTGGAAGTTGTCCAAATATGTCATTGGTCTTAAGTCTTAATTCCTCAGTCCCTGTCCCTACTATGGCAGCTGCTCCTCTAGGTAAGATCTATAATTGATCACACCTACACAGAACCTGCCAAGTAAAAGCTCAGGTTCTTTCAAGCACCTTCATGCTTACACACTATTAATAGTAAGTAAAAGAAACATTCTGAGAATCCACGTCTCTGCCCATTAGACATTACCACATATCAAGTGATTTTTAATCAGTCTGCATCTACAACTCTATTCAGCCCAGTGATTTATCCAAGTGCATGTAAAAGAAATAAAAAAAACCCACTCAACAAATTCCATTTCACAAGAGAAAATCTGAATCTCTAGCTAATAATTATTTGTTGGACTTTGTTCCTTTGAGTAGTGGCAGTTGGATTCCTTTGCTCACAAAAGTCTTTTATTATTTGCCCTCATAGGCATTCATTTCAGAGGAAAAGAAAAAGCTTGAAACTGAAGTGAAATCTATTCTATCTGTGACAAATACACTGTGACATTTGATTCTCCTTGTCTTTTTGATGCCACTTCTAAATAAATATTGATGGCCTGTCATAGCGTGGCTATAGCCAGAACTGTTTTCTTCCAAAAATTCAGATTTTTAAACAAAATATGATGGGCAACAGAAATGACATTATTTTCCCAGTGGGTTTTTGTTTTCACAAATGTTTACGTCTTTTGATTCTACAGTTTTTACACATGGGACAAACTGGAGCTAAGGTTATGCTTTTATGTTCTATTAAGGAAGTAAATGGAAATTATAATAGAAAACATAGAGAAGTTGACTGTGTTCTTTCTCTCCAGTGGAAACAAAGTCACATCAGACCTTCTTGTAGCCTGAACATGGATCCTTGCGGTTTTTCACTGCAATGCAAACAATTTACAATTCAACCATTATAAATAAGAGTGATCTCTTATAGAACAATTTTCATTCACAACTCAGAGCACTGTTTAGTTAGGCAGTACCTAGAGTTGAAGTTTCCTCTAACACTGGCTAAGTGGGAATAGACCCCTGTCCAATTCTGAATAGAAACTGCATGTCCTGCTCTTTAAGTGTTTAAATGTGAACTAAAGTATCAATATCTAGACATTCTGAATTCACTATTTGGTCTGAATCTACATCTTTGCTGGAGATTAGCTTTATTAATGAATCAAATATAGAAACTTCAGCCTAAGTGACAGTGTTCCTGATAGGTCTCTGCAGAGATGTGTTTCAAATCACCTCTGATAAAAAAAAACAGTTTTCTTCCCTTACACACTGGTTGGCAGTGATGCTTAAATTCATCAGGATGCAATAACAGTCATCAGCTGTTCATAGTTTACTCAACCAGGTCCTGAACTCATCCCAATAATTTGCATCTGAAAAACTGTTTAAAACTTGATCACCTGCCCAGTGCACAAAATCCAATAAAAGTACCTAGGCTTGATCTCCAGAGCAGGAGTCTCAGCAAAGGTCAGAAAGCATCCACTGGCACATGTGAATGGACACACAAACTTAACACAGAACAAGAAATAACATCTTCCAGAAACACAGACTTACAGATAAACTAACTTGAAAAATGCTATTTCTAATGTTCACCAACCACCTAAGCTAAGGTGAAATGAGCAAATTAAGTTGATCTAAGTGTGGGCTGCCAGTGAGAGGGATGCTTGTGTGGTTGCACAGTAATTTAGGTCAGGGAACTAATCCAACTGGAAAACCAACCCCCTCCTTCTGCAAGAGGAAGTTTTCATCCAGTTCCCTGATTCAGCTCCCTGTGCAGCCACATAAGCACAAGTGTCAGCACAAAGGCAAGTACAGCAATTTGGGTGCCAACTGCTTGGTGTTTTAAAATTCTTCCCTCTAATGAATTGTTTTTATTACTAAATGAGCTGGTTTATGCAGGCTGCTTTGCCAGTTTCTTCACTGATATAGTTCCTGAGGAAAGAATGACAGATGCTGAACTACATAGATCAAACTCTACACAATGTGCTGGCTGGTATTCAGGGTGAAGTAGTTCATGTGCAGGAAGGAAAAAACCCTAAAAGATTCAGCTAGGAAAGGTATAAACTCATGAAGTTGAGAGATGCACTCAGAAAGACATGAATGGGGACAATAGGACAGCCAGCTGCATTACCTTTAGAAAGACCTATTACCTTTAATCATGTAAAAAGTCAGTATTGATGATATTAAATCATTAGGAAGCTGACACTTCTATATTCAGAATGTGCCAGGAGATTAATGACACATTTCATAAAATACTTTAGTTTTCAGCCAGAATATTTGCAGCTGTACCATTTGATGGAAAAATAAACAAACTTTTCATAAAAATATTTGTGGTAAAATGTTTCTTTTCAGCAGACCATATCACTATTTTCTCAGTAGTTATAACAATGAATACCAGCCAGGGGCAAGCTAGCTGGAAAAGCAGTCCAGTAATGAGAGGGTTTGTAACATATTATTGATACCCTAAGCCTCCACTCTCTTAAAAAGAATTCATTGTCACTCATGGGAATTAACCAGTGTTAGGAATTCATCAGAAAAACACGTGACTGTGTGAGTATGGCACTGAACAGGCAGGCAGAGGACAGAGATAATTCTTACCACTTTATCATTAGATGGCAAAACTGTATTGATTTCAGTGAGGTACACACACTGCCCTGGATTATGATTTTCAGCTCTACAGCTGCTGCCCTTATGACAGTGAGTAAATTCCTTTTTTTTATGCCTCTCAGCCTCCTAGTTTGCTTGCCTAATCTGTTGGTAATGCAAACTCAAGAGGGCTAAGACTGTTTCTTGTGCCAAATCCAACAGTTATTGTCATATGGGGTACTGATTTAAGATGACTTCTCTAAAAACTGCTGCAATATAGATAGAAGTGATCATATATCACTTCTTGATAACAAGTTTTTCTAAATTTTCCCAGGTTTTTGTGTAGCTAGAGCTTGCCTGCGTGCCCTTCATGCTTTCACCACACACCACACTCCTTACACGTGTTTCAGCTTCTTGTTTTTCCTGAAAAAAAAATTTATTGCTGGCATGGACACTATGTGAATGTTTACCTTGGCAACAATGGACATCACTTCCTAAGAGAGGTTTCATTAGAGGAAAATGATTTTTCAAAAGCCTAATCCTCCTACTGTGCCATCAATTTGCTGCTGCACACACAGTCTCTAGCATGGCTCTAGAATGACTACTTCAAGGATGTGAGAAAAAAGGAAACTTCCTAAAAGATTAATGATTCAAAATCAAATTCTTAATCACAGGCCTTGAAATCTGACATTTCAAAGCAGCTTTCACATTCCACGTTACATGCTCTCTTTTATGCTCCTGGAAAACACATTTTTCTAATCGAGGGCTATTGTGAAATCTGATGAACATCAGAGAACTTTTAATTTGAAATACAAGAGGAAAAGTATGGGCTAGTTTGTACAGGAGAGGACAGGAGATTGCAACTAAAGTTGCACTAATATTTTGTTGTTAATGGTATTTTTAAAATATCAAGAACAAATTATACTCAGGTCAATCACAAGCTAACATTTTCAGTCACTGTAAAGTTGAAAGGAAGCACCATTTCAAGCCAAACAGTGTAATCTTTGGTCCAAAACAAAATGTTGTAGTTAGATTTTACAAATAATAACTGTTTTCTTCATTTAAAAATAAAAATAAGGAATATCTGAAGTTCAAAGGAATTGTATTCTGAGAAAAATGAAACTTCCTTTTAGGGAAATGAAAAAGAACATTTAATTTTTTTAAAGCAGGAGTGCAGTTTCACAAATGAGTAGAGAGATGCATCTGAAGGAAGTTTTTTTCAGAACACAAATCTGCTTGATATTCAGCTGAAAAATTTTGCTAGACTCTTAAGTCTACCTAAGCATGAGTTGTCACTGAAAGAGCTGACAGTACCAAGCTGCGAGGTTCAGTCCTAGTTCTACAACTGACATGCAAGATTTCACTAGGGAGTCAGTCTTTGGGCTTTCACTCTTTTGCAGGTGGCCTTCCCACATTTTGTGCCCGTTGGAACTCTCATTTGATGGACACTCTGTGCTGTGCCAGAGGTAAGGGGAGGCAGGGACAGTTGTAGTGATTTTCTGTGCAATTAGCTTAAACTTTTAAATGACCCTGAGTAGCTAGACATAAATTTACCAGTAAGGAAAAAGAGGGCACTTCCTATTGTATCTTTCATAAGCTACATTTTGTCACAGTTCAGGGATGAGTTATATCATTCGTGTCCTCATTTGTTCATTTAGTAACACTTTATTTACTTTAGTTAATTTTTTACTTCAGTAATTTACTTTACTTATTTGTGCCAACTGTCTCATTACATATCTGATATAACAACCTGGAATAGGATATGCTTAATATTTGTGACAAGTTTTGAGATCCTTAGGCAACAATACGTTCATAAATTTTGGTAATATTTACCAAAAAACGTTACAGTTTATGTCATATACCAACACCAAAAAGCACATAATCCATGTCTGCTCTGTATAGGGATGTTACT
The DNA here is from genome assembly GCA_013398125.1 of Aegotheles bennettii. NCBI lineage: Eukaryota > Metazoa > Chordata > Aves > Caprimulgiformes > Aegothelidae > Aegotheles > Aegotheles bennettii. Next base: position 270,319 of record VZRW01011499.1, on the reverse strand, counting down.
CTTTGAGTCTGAAAATGGCAACCACTCTTAAGTAGGCATGGAAATTATGACATCACAAACTTATTAATTTCTCAAGTTACACTTGGATGTAGAATGGAGTCTTCCCATAAAACAGCCTTAATTTGGATGGATTCAATTCTGGACCGATGAATCAGAGTAAATGCTTTGACACAGGAACAATCAAAAATTCCTATGGCGTTCCTATGACTACTTTGTGTGAATGCCAAAAAATGCAGGTATTCCAGTTTTGAGCAATTAGAAGTTGTCTAGAAAGTATCAAATCTAAACTATGGATACAATTGATGCTATCAGAAACCCCAGCTGTAATTGCAGTGTGTTCACTAGAAATGGTGGAAAAACTATCTGGAGTCTAGCCTGCCAAGTTTCCTCCACAAACTGGACTATGGGCAAACACACACATTTACTTCTCTAAAGGAAGCCTTGCAACACAAGCCCTTTCACAGGCCATAAAGTCTATTGAACTGGACACAGCAAGCTGTACAAGAAATGTGCAAGCAAAATGGAAAAAAGACCCTCAAGCCAAAGGTAAGTTAAAAGCCACATAGCTAAACATACTGTCACTGAGTGCCCAACTCGGTGTTCCTTTGCCAGTAACATCCAAACATGATCCAATAGCAAGGGGCTACACCATGCAATACCATCTGCCACCTCCACTCTTCTTGAAGCAAACATAATTCTTGCATGATGTTATCTACTGAGACTTCTATGTTTTTTGGTCATAGAAGATCTTTTTCTTGTATATACTTTACAACACTGACTAAGAAAACTTACTGCTGACCCAGTCTTTTAGTGCCTGCTTGGTTTGCCATCACATAATATCTCTGTACTCTTTGAAATTGCTCACAAAAAATTCATTGGTAATAAACTTTAAACATGGGAATGAAACACATTCACACATAGTAGGCAGCCATGCTACATATCAAAGCCTTGATATGAAATCATGTTTAAAATCACAAATGACCCACTTTAGCTTTGTCCTAAGCATGTTCCATGTCCATACAAAATGTGGCTAAAATGGATCTGTCAATGGATCTATTAGGACAAAGATAGATCTATCTTCATGTAATCCATGTTTTCATGGGCTTGCATAAACTTGCCCCATGATAGGTGGATCATTACTACTTGCTGTCAAGATAGGTTTCTTTAATTATTCCTGTGTTATCTAGCATCACAGAATTATGTTTGACAAACATCTGAAAAATGTTAAAGATGCTGTCTTTACTCATGCTTTCTTGTTATGCTCTCCTCTGCTAATGTCCAACAGCTGAAGGATGAAAGACATAGCTAAAGTTATACCATACATTTGCTGAAGAACTAAGACCACCATCCATGCCAACCTCCTGAATCCCCACACCAATGCACAGAGCATGGACAATACCACTTCCAAACTTGTTAATGAGAACATAGCTGTGTTGCAGACACATAGTGAATATGTGGGAAGGGCTTTTGTTCTATTATGATCTGGGGTCCAGCTGTGGGGGTGGAGATTTAGAATCATATAATAGCTGTAGGGTTTGCAGTCTGTTTCTGAGATCTTTATAACACCCCACATTCTGAGTATTGGCATGTGACAAACAGGACAGTAAAATAAAGGCTATGTGTCATGTTTCCAGTGGGGACTGCTGTATAGTTTCCTTTGCCCTCACTGGATCCATTTTAAAAGAGGCACAATGCAGAGAAGCGTCTTTTTCCTTTATGAAGCTGTCTGCCTTGATGCCTTTGTTAGATGCTTCTAGGACTGAGATAATTTTTTAAAAAACAAAAACAAACAAACATACATTTGATCAGTAACAACAACCAAGTTATGTGAGTTACATCATGGATGTATTTTTCTTAGCTGAGACAAACTGGAGGGATAATGTAGCCTACTGCTTGGATACCTAATATTCTTTATGCTTTTGCTAGAGATGTGTGGTTTTGACAGCTGCGGCAGTTGAAAAGGCTATTACCACTAATTATCAGGTATTAAACAAAAATATGCTTGTAAAGTAATACCAACAAAGTTGAGGGTGAACAAAGAACTTAGATGTTTTGTCTGTTTGTTTGAAAGGACCCAGGGTAAGTGGGTGGTCCAGCGTTGGAAAGATTATATAGCAAGATTCAATTCAATCATTCACCTTGAAAATTCGAACAGAGGCTGGTGGTCACTGATCAAGAGAAATGAGCATATGAGCAAAAATAAGCATAGGTGGAGAAGCAAGTCTTTGCAACATGAGTAGAATACACTGAGTGCAATTGACTTTTCAGAATTAGGAAGAACTACAGAAGGTATAAACAAAGCCAAACTTCAGACAGAATTAGTCAACTCATATACTCAGGCTCTCTATAGTCCATGGAAGAATGAAGCTCCCTACAGAGGGAAAGCGATCACATAAGTTAGAGCAACAAATGGAACAACATTCTCCATCTACAAGCTATTTCAGAAGAACAGATAACAATTTGATTACTCTGCCACCCAGAAATTCCTGGTGCATTTGGTGCTAAACAGAAAGTATTGCTACTCTCCAGACTTTGTAATCTCAGCAAGCAAAGAAAAGATTCAGTTCCTGGAGAACAGAAGGTTGAAGAGATTAAATTGCTTCCCCGAGGTTTTACATTGAGTACATGACAGAACTTGAAATAATATGATCTTGTCTAACATCCTTATCAGGCCTGGATGCAGCATACCGTGAACAAGGGAGGGCCAGACCAGCCTTCCCCTTGAAACAGCATTCACTCATATCTTGCTTGCATGATGTGCTTTCCCTAGGCATGAGGAAGAGGCATCTGCTCTAAGTTAAATCAGATCTTCTTGATTTTTCCAATTCGTTCAAGGAATAAAAATAATCACTTCAGCTTTAGGTTGCCTGCCAGCATGTGTAGGCCCAGTGCCTCAGACTATCTGAACAAATGCTGGACTTCATAGATGCAGGCAATCACAGTGCTTCACTTAATTGTTCCGTATTTCCCATTCACGTGCAGGAAAGGACACAGACAAATGGAATCATACGTTTTGAATATTCACCTGCCTCCCAGATCTTAGATTTGTTGGTAAAATGGTCTGAAATATAAACCTCAGGGTAAGCTTTCTCCCTGGGCTTAGTTGTTTTATGCATTTTTGTGTCACTTTTTCATCCCAGCTTCAATTGCTCCTGCCTTAGAGACACTATCCACAGCAACGTGAAGAAGTTTCCTGCATTTTAACAATCGCACGAAAGATAGGAGGCACTGAACTAGCCTTTTAAAATATCATCTTGTCCACTAAGGCCAATATATGCTTGATGGGGGATGTCTCCAGCTTCCAAAGTGAGACTGGCAACTCTCCTGCTGTCTGCCAGTTCCACTCAGATACAAGTATTTCTGGCATTTTCTGCAGGAAGCAGCTTTGATGACTGATTGGAATGGCCTTTACCACCTGGCAGGGCAGCTCCAGGGACTTGGAGCCTTTGGGAAATACGCTGCAGGACTTGATCTTTAGCTCCTCAGCAGCACAGCTTTGTATGGCGATGTATTACAGCCTCCACTAGTCACCAGTGATACAGCGTCATTCCTGTATACGGCATTTCTAGGACCATTTGCCTTTCACTTGCACAAATACCAAGTTCCTGAACTTCAGAAATAGAAGGTTATGTCAAAGGATGTCTGATATCTCCTCCTGCAAATAGTTCTTTGTGGCAGGCTCCTTTATCCAGGAAAAAATGTTTTGACTTTAGAGGCACAAACCATGATCCTGGGCTCAGTACAAGAGAACAAAAATCTTTGTGTTAAACAGCATGATAAGCATCCCAGATCATCCTACCTGGCTAGCTTGAAAAACTGATGGACGTACTGAGAAGTTTCTAACTTAAGAACAAAAGCAAATAATTCATAAAGCATACCAAGATCTAAGCCTCAACCAGCTACTTTCTTCCAGGCCCAAATGCCTTAAAAGTCATGCAGATGCTCTTGAACTTAAAGCAATGTACAATTTCTAACTTCCATCCACCTTGACACATTATCCCTAAATGGACCCAAATATTACAAACTGCTTAAGAAACAAAAATTGTAAGTTCCAAGTAATCTGCAACTTCTTCAAGCATTTTCTGTCTAATACAGTTATTTTAGTGATCGGGGTTTGAGCAGCAACAATTTAGAGGATTTTTTTCTCCTTTGGACATTTTATTTACTTTATATACTTATATAAATATATAAAAAACTAAATCAGACATCCAAGATTTTCCATAAAAGATAAATTTCTCCTGTACAACTATTTTGTGGGGTGCTACAGTTTTTTGTTTATGATCCTTCACTTAAATTCTTTTTAATCAAACCAGCATTTTTTCATTAATATTCTCTACTGGATGTAATGCCAGTTTTTGTTCTGAGAATTTAATGAAAGAATCTTGAGCAGCTGTACAGTTTTTAGTTATTTGCACAGTTTTTTAGGTACATTAATGACAGGCATAAGATGAACACTGGAGTGATGAAGATACTGTGTAAATACAGGACATAACCTGCTAATACACATCAGTAGTGAAACTGAAAAATGACGAGCAAGTTTACTAAGCAGTGAATTACAACTTGTTTCTCTAACCAGATGTTGGGTATGTCCAGATGAATAGGTGCAGCAGTTGGGATTTCACTCTACCATACTTCACACAAGCCAGATGGCATCCAGCTCTATCCAAAAGCCATGTAACCATATCAATATGGCATCAAGCCCGAGCTAATATATCTTGCTTTTCAGCACATGACTTCTGAATTGGACTGCTCCTATCTGGCAGGCTCAAAACATGGGCCAAGCTGATGCACCACTGCCTTCACTAACCCAGTAAAGCACCTCCTCAGAAGAGTCATTCCCATGCAGTTTCCAAATGGTCTGTGATGTACTATGATGAAATACCATATGAAGACAAAAAATCCAAGTCAAAGTACATTTCAACACAAAATCAGTTATGTCAAACGACATTCCATCTCACTGCAGTGCCTCATCCTCTATTTTCTTAAACACATTGTCAAAATCAACAACAACCTGCATATATTTAGTTTTCTGGAACAACATTCATTGGAGAGAAAATGTCTCATGGAGTATTCTGAATAGTTTTACATTTAGTCCATGAGGTGAATTCCCATGGTAAAAAAATGGTATATTGCTGGTCTAGAACGTTATTATTAGGAAATGGTTTTTTGTTAAAATACATGAATGTCTTGGAAACAAAACTTACTGTGCTTACTGTTTCAACTGAAATTTATCTGTGTTCTTAGATCTTGGATTGAATTTCTGGCCAAAACCACACTCATCGGAGTGGGTGTCTGGATGGATAAGGTCTCATCACAGAGGAGAAGCCAAGGCATGCAGCCTGGCATGGCTAAAATTATTTCCACTATGGTGGTTTGTAACAGTTCCTTATGAGCTGAGAGTGAAGGTGAAACAGCATTAAATCAAGGTAATGCAAAAAATGATACTACCTTAAATAAGAATAGATGATTAGATGAGTTTCCCATTTATAGCTTAACCCCTAGGGAGGAACACATAAGCAGTTAACCTATTGGATGATTTTTCTTCAGGATTTAGGCTTGTGAAGAAAAGTGTTCAGAGGGCAATAGGTAAGAATGATAAAGCAAAAATGCCTATTAGCTATTCAGAACAAATATAAAAATACTGAAATTAAGAAGGTCAAATTTACTTTTTTCAATTACTTGGGGTTTCTTTGAAGTAAAGTTTAGGTGTAGCGATGCCATACAGTAATAGTAAGACACCACAAAAAAAAGTATTGTATCATATTGAAAACTACCCTAACAAAATACAGTAGATACAGACGTGGAATCAGTATGAAAATGTAATTTGACTGCCATGGAATGCTGGTGTCACTCAAATCTACCCTGCAACACTCTGTCTGACTCAGAGACAGATTTCAGGAATTTCATTTACAGTTCAGCTTTCCTCTACTTGGTATCTTCCATGAATCTCAAGGAGTTTTACATCCATTTTTTCAACCTTCCTGCACCCCTAAAAGGAAAAGAAGCATTACTATCCTTATTTTATGCATAGCAGACTCAGAGACAAAGAGCATGAATGAATCACCCAAGATCACACAGCACTTCAGAGAGAGAGCCTAGAACACCAGCTAGGAGACCTGACTAAGGATCCTATTCTCACCACTCGACCAAACTTCTTGTTGTAGGAACCGAAAGGGTGGGAGCCAATTAGCCACCTGTTTCATTGTTTGGCATTTTCAAGACATTTGATGTATGCTAAGTGAAGCAATGTGCTTCACGCATACAGGACCTCCTGCTACTCAAGAAGGCTGAAGTTTCACACATGACCAGGACCTTTCACTGTGTAAAACATAAAATGTACACATTCCAGACTTCTGTTTCTATTAAACAAATGTTTTGATGGGGAACACTGATTCCATTTCACCTCTGTTGTTTCTGATTTCCTATTGCTGTTTCCTTTCTTTCCACTCCTCTTCCTCTTCCAACACTGATGCCAACACACTGGCCACACACACACAGAGGTCATGGTTGCTAGTAGCCAGCTGGCAGGTGGTGGATATTTTTCTTGCAGCATAAGTATGTGTGGATGACTGTTCTTGCTGTGTGACTGACTGAGTTGCTGGCAGTGCTTTTGGCTGGTTATACTCTCTGGCATTATTTTAGTTCCAGACATTTGATGGGTTGACTCTCCTGTTTTGTTCTCCCAGACAGTATTTTTCAGTATTCCCTTTTTTTCAGCCTGAGACAGTCATGGCTATGTGGGTGTCTTTTAATGATGTTTGCACAGCTCCAGGCCTTCCTGTCACTTTATATAGCTGTGAAGCAAACTGTGGTGTGTAGGTATCTATGTGTGTATTCATGCAATGCTGCTCATGGTTGTGTGCCTCCCACTTCTTGTATGTGAATTTGCTTCCGTATGTGCACACAGACATGCACAGTCCTATGTCCTCCTGATTTTGTGAGTATGCCTGTGCCTATGTGCTTATACTTCCATTGGCGTGTCCATTTTTATAGTCTGTGTATACCTAAAGATGCATATTTGTCAATGTGAATGGATATGTTCTCCTGTGTACCCTACCCTTTTAGCCTACACAGAAAAAATATTTCAAAAGTATTATTAAACTTGTGAAGTCAAACAGCAGATACGTGAAAATACTATAATTCAGTTTGCTGGCTCATCCTGAATTAGGACTCTATGTAAATATATCTGCTAAAATAATCTACAATCACATCTATAGATTTCTATTAATTCAGTGCTCATGGCAGACCTGCTTAAGGAAGGCTGCATGGCAGTCTTCTGCCTCATTTATTGCAAAACCTGGTTTCTTTTTAAAGAATGAGGCAGATGATTACAAAGTGAAGGTTCTCTGGATCCTTGATCCAGCATGTCTCATCCCTCCAGACTTCCCTTCACAGTCTCTCTATATCCTAGACCTAGTCACCTTGCCTAGCTCTTTATTTTCATCTCAAACTAATTTTCCAGCCATTTCCAGTTTTCACTAGCCCTCCGTCTCTTCTCTTTCCAAACTAGCCACAGTGTCAGCACCAGAACTGTTAATGCAAGTTCCTTTTGCCTTTGGCATCCTTCAGTTACATGCCAACATTATCTATTCTCTTCTTTTCCCAAAATATCTAAACAATTTTGAATTCATGTCACTTCTGTCTCCATTGTTAATGTGCAAAATATGCTTACAATATGTGATGTTTGACAACCATAAAAATGGACAATTGTCAAGAGCATAAGAATAAAAGTATATTTTCACTATTATTATAAGCAGTTCAAGATTCCTGTAACATCTGAAGGACAGACAGAACTTCTGTTTTAGAAGCTCTGAAGAAGTAAAAATTACTCAAGAGTATGTGAAAAGTAATGGCCTAACTATATGATGGCATATTCAAACAGTAATGAATGTTTATGAAGTGGCATAGGACACATAACAGCAAGGTATATTCCTGAAATATTTTGTTACAAAATCAAGTATTATTTTCCAAGCCCTTAGCTCTGTAATTCTTGCTGGCAATATATTTGCATTGAATGCTGAAAATTATATATATGTGGCACTGGTATAATGGTGACATCAGTCAACAAGTAATGCTTATGGATGCACGCTGTGTACTACCTGATGAAAGGAAGACAAAAGAGAAAAGGAATCCTTAGTTCTGTAACCACAGACAGGATAGTGAGGAAAACATCCTGAAGAGACCACAAGAGCTTCACCTTGCTAATATAGTGAAAAGATACGAAACCACAACAGATAAGAGCATAGTAGCCCATCTTATCTACAGAAGCAAAATCAAATGCCAAAGTAAGAACACATAAAGGCAGTTCATAGTGTATCACATACACACAGCTGGATGACGACCTCCAAGTGCTGTCAGGGACTGTAAGAACATAGCCCAACCCTGAATTTATTGAAAGTAAATTAAAATACTCTTAAAGAGTCTTAAAGGTACTGGGTAAGCACTGTAACATTTCTCTAATGAATACACTTCCGTGGGCTAATCTGAGACTCCAGTGCTATTTGAGTAACTAGGAACTTTTCAAAATCGATGTCAGATTTGAGTATGCCAGACCTAGAGTTTAGTGCTCTGAGCACACACTTGTAGTCACCTGATAACAAGTCTTTTCCAGAAGTCTCCCATTTGTCAGTCTCACTGAAAGAATGGGGACGTATGCAATGCATTATAGCTCACGAGATAATTCTAGCCAGCCAGTACAGTTACATTGGCAAGAAATTTCCAGTGCTAAGTATGTGGTTTAATGGAGAAAGTGTTACTGGCTAAGCTGCACTAATGACATTTAAAGAAACATTCAGGCTATTCTACTAGGGCTTTTTAAAAGGGAAATTACTTATGTTTACTCCGGAACATTTTTTAGAAACTTTTCCTGCTCATATACTACTATTCAACTATACAAATTTTTCTACCTCTACACAGCCATTTTTCTTTACCCTTGAAAGTATACTGGAAATAAATTGTTGAGAATGTTATGAAATTTTGTTTTCATTCCTGTTAACAATCAATTTCACTTTCTACTGAAGTTCTGTTATTGCAATTCATGCTGCACTAATTATGTTCCAGTTGCTTAAAAACACAGATTTTGGGAATCAGAAACGTGACTGACCTCCCCAGTCAGAAACACCATCCATTCAAAATTAGAAGCTGGATGCATATAAAGTAACTATTTTCAACTAACTTCTTGATTTATGAAAATTCTTTTCAACAGATATACAGACTATGCCTTCATTAAGTCTCAATTCTAATACCTAAAAACTACTTCTGGAATTTCCACCATTATCTGTTGACTGGAATAGTGATGCATATGTGGATTAGCAAGGTTAGATAGCTCATATGTCTGAAGTAATTTATGATCCTAGTACTAAAATATTTTTATATAATTTTCCTTTTAAAGAGAAAGTCGTTCTCTTCAGTTTGGTACAGCAATAAAGATTTAGATTATCTCCAAATTGAAATGCATTGTGCATGAAAATTTTGACATGTACTCATGTAACTCTCTCCAATTATTCTACTTCAACCCGTTGGCCAAAAATTAATTCAAAAGTAGCAAAATACGTAACTGTTCTATTTTTAATGCCTATTTAAAATTTCAATGAAATTTCTTAGAAAACATAAATTTTTAACAGTTTCTAGCCAATCTAGATTAGATGGATAGAGCTAGAATTTTCAATCCACAGAACACGCCTAACCACATAAATTGCTCTCATTCAGATCTTCCCAGCATATCACCTGCTGGTTTACAGGCATAAATAGCCCCTAATGCTAAGTGCTGAGCATTCAGTCTCCTTTGACCACTCACTGGCCTCTCTAATGCCACTGGGTTGTTTTATTATTATTAATAATAATAAATTAATAATAATTAATTTATTTGGACTGAAATTCAGTACAACCTTGGACGACCGACTGTATGTACAGTCCCTGCCCCAAAGTGTTTACACTTGAAGTGTAAGATAACTACACTTCTGATCCATTACAGTTTTGTCTGAAATATAGCATCACTTTTCAGGCATTCTGACTTGCTTAGCTTCAGTAAGTGAGTCAATACTTCTTTTAGCAGCTTACCAAAAGACATACACCTCTGCCCCTCCTAAGCTATTTCTTAGCTTACTTGGGGCTATAGACTCATCTTAGTTATAAAGTCTGACACAGCCTTCTCATGAATTTTTCATTCTGAATTACTTTTAAAACAAAAAACCTTTTAATGTATAAAACATTTGCAAGATTTTAAAAGTCCAATAGAAACACACTGCAATTATTTCAAAGTAATAGTTTATAAATAAAATTAATTATAAAATCTTGACATTGAAAACCCATCTCTGCATTGCTCCCTATTTGAGTAGCTCTATTAAAATGGCAAGAGATTAAGCATAAAATTGAGTAATTGTGATCTAAAGGTAACTGAAATAATCCATAAACTTAATGCAAATGATATTGAAACGCATCTTTTTTCCAAAAAAAAGTGCAGGTAGAGAACAGAAGGATATGTGTAGTACATATTACAGACTGCATATGTATGCTGAAGATAGAAAAAAATAAAACAAAGAACTATAAAACTTATTGCACAGGCTGTGATATTTCATATAACTTTTTTAAAAAAAGAATGGTGAAAAGTTGAAACAACACACTGAATAAAATGATACTTTGTCCCAAGGGCAAGCACTGTAGTGATCAATTACATCTTGAATTGCAGGAACAAAATCAACTAACTTGATGGAAAGCACCACATTGCAATAAAAGATATCATATACAGATGAACAGGAATTGAGAATGCTATTTATTTGAAACAGCAGGTATAATGTACTGTACCTCTATACCTCCTGATGGAATATTTCTAAATGGGCTACCCATATTTTGCAGCATGACTGCACTTTGATTTATGGAGCCAAAGTAAATGATATGCTTCGCCAATAAAAATTCGTTGCAAAGGCAGCTTTTTCCATTTCATTTTAAAGTGAATATGAAAAGAAACACATACAGAGACTTTTATTTTAACAAATGTTGCTATGTAAAATGTATGATACAGGTATGAAAGTATGTTTTTATATGTATACAAGGATATTTTCTGTACTGAAACAGTTCTTGATGCAGAAAAAGATGAGAAATCACTTTGCATATATGCAGATAACACAAACAGTACTTCCTGTCTGAGGGGTGGAAATAGTCAACAAAAATAATTCATTGGTTTGTTTTACAAGTGAATGAAATCTCCTTAGTAATTTTGTGTTACACAGTAATTCTGTGTTAGTGTGTTAATTGAGCACACGACCAGTAAGAGCTATCAATGTGCTAGCTGCCTGGCAAGTGATCGTAGACTGTAGGCAGATGATGGAAGTAATGCACACCAAATCATGTGTTGCATGTCCTGGGAAGATTATAGTTCCTGATACATTGATGGTACTTGCATTGTCAGCATATACGTTTCATCATGTTTAGCTTTGATTTCACTTTCAGTGCTGCCATTTGGCCAGTGAAAATAGAAGTGGAACAGTCACTATCACATTAAGTTTAGGCAGCTATAGTTCCCCATCCTATATTCACAGGATCAAGTGTCAGTCACCCAACTTAGCTATACGTGTGGTGGAATTCACCTCACATAATGCCGGATGTGTAAAAGCCAGATGTCTCATGTTACCAGAGAACTGTAGCTTTAATCTGTAGGGGTCACCATCAGCCACACCCACATTCTGTAGAAGTCAGTCTTACTAAAATAATTCCTCGGCATGCACAGTATAACAATAAGAGGAATGAATCCTTACTCACATTAGCCCCTTGTTGTTAGGCATATGAAGAAAACCCTACCAATTTCACTGAGACAAAAGTAGATTATGTTGCATGACAATTCTACCTTGCTTGTAGGAGGGAAAGGATAAGATTAAAACCTTTCATGTTAGAACTAAGCAGAAGCATCAGATAAACTTTGACCAAAAACTTTGGCCAAATCTAACAGAAACCACCACATCTTCTCCCCACAGAATGTAGTGGAAAAGATGGAAAGAATATTTAGAGAACTAGATCTCTATGGAAATTCAACTCTCTTTTCACTGTGACAATTCAGATATTTTCAATGGGACTTTGAAACCTTTTGGAGAAGAGTTCAAGGCTGAGAGCTCCATAAAAATATCACTGTTAGCAGATGACCCTTCCATACTATTTAGATGACCACAGTTTCAACAGGACCATAGCGTTTCTTTTGCTTCACTTGTGACATCATATTACACATATTTTCTCACCCCCTTATTGATCATTAGACGTAATTACCATATTCATTCCAAGCAGCTTCTATCCCTGCAATGCACTAATCTCATATCCCATCATCCCTTTCATCATTCAATCCCATGGCATTCTCTGTCTCACTTCTTACTACCTCACGTTATCTCAGCTCCTGTTCCTTTTGGTGATGTCACTTTTGGTGACATCAGAAAGGGCAACTTCACATTTTTCCTATTCACACCTCCTCCACTGCCACATAAAGACTCCCCGTGTAAAGATACATAGCCAAGTAGGAACTATTTTCTACATTTCTAGGTATAACCACATTCCAGCTAACAGCACTTACCGTGTGGAAGGCGGAAGAGAAGACAAAACAGTTCAGGAACACTGAATAAACCAAGTGAAAAGACAACATGATGAAGTTTTTGTAAGATTTTTCTTTATCTTCCTGTGATGTTTATTCAGTTTTGCCACTTAACCAACATGCACGCTTAAGAGGATTGTAAGTCCTAGTATGGATGTTGGGGATCCAGGCAAGGCGCTGTGTTGGGGATCCAGGTGAAGCTAGGTCATGTATCTCAATCTGGCAGCAAGCTGCCCCGGAGCGCTGGGTGCGCAGAGCCGGCCTCCCTTCCCAGCACTTAATATTCTTGCTGATATTGTAGGTTGAGCAGTTTTTCGACATCCAACACAGAGCACACCCTGCTCCTTCCTCCAGTGCTCAGGCACTGAAAGTTCCCCAGTGCCTTCAGCCCTGCCTTTTAAGGTCCACCCCCTTGTTAAGCAATTAGCTTTATTATTACCAAACAATTAGCACCTGCATGTAATGACCAGTAGGGCTGCTCTGTCAATCAACAATCAGGTAGCCCTCTGGTCAACCTCTACAGGGATGACAAAGTAGAGTTGTTACTCTTGTGTGACAGCTCAGAATCAATCTTTTATTTGCTGTCAAATAAAAGAATAGGCTACTTTCTCCTCCTTCCCATCAAGCAGGTACATCATAATTGGTCCCTCTCCTTTCTGTCCAAGCTTAAAGATTTTAAAATCTGCCAGCTGGGATCCTTGTCACCTATGCTTACTTGCCTTCCTATGGAAGGTCAGCTACCATTACAGAACTTAAAAAGGCCATATGTCCTGTCACTAGAAAGATTTTCTTCCATGCTCATCACTATATTGTCGAATTGCTTTTCACTGCAGTAAAGCAGGGATTATTTAACAGTCATCTGCAATATGTCTTCAGTGACATTTACTATAACTCCCTTTTGCTGTAAAAGATTCTGTAACACGTGGGTCATGAAGCAAAATCATTGAACTTACCAGTTCCCTTTGGAATCCTTATTTCTTTTCAGGGAATAAGGAGAAAAGAATGAGTGAAGTTTCTTTGGCAATGGTAAGTAACCCCAGGATGAACTTATATTCTGAGAGTCATGAGTGCAATTGGTATTAAATGCAGACTGCTAGCAGGAAGATGAATGTAGTAACAAACCATCTTTGGAGACTGGGCACCACTGACAAGCACTGGAATGCCTTGTGGTAAATAGATCCCTTCTGAATGTCTCATCATCAGCGGGTTTATTCCAGGTCTGGATCACGGTGCCATAACTCTGCAATGGCTTATTAAACATATCAGCATTTAAGTGATGTCAGCAAATGATAATAAAATACTTTACAAAACCACTTTGATTCTAAAGCTTACAAGGAACCCAATTATAATCACATTTAGGCATGAAACAATGTCAATTAGCACCTCGTAAGTTTTTCCAAAATTCCTAATATAGATACCAGTCTCCTTCTGAAAATGCCATTAGGTACATATGCATCTGCATCTTAAGACACCAAAATACCTTTTTAAAAAAATACAGGTACATAGGTGCTCCACTACGTTTAAGTTGACTTACAGGTTTCAGTTTAGTAGCAACCTTAAAACTCTATTTTGCAAAGACCCTATTGAAATAGCAAACCAAAATCAAATGTAAGCTTTAAGTGTTCTGTTCATCTACCTCCTGAAGCTGCCTGTTAGAAATAAAAGACATTTAAAATTCCCACTATAAGATTTTAACTGAATTACCATGCTTTCTATCTCTTTTCTATAAATGCAGAAAGAGATGGAAAGAAACGTCCCCTCAGAGCACTCTATCTTTCATTCACAAGCACCGAAAAGTCAGTGCTGCCTCTTGCCTACCCTAAAGAATTGTTCTTCTTATTCTGCACCATATTTTCCATTGCCCTTAATGTACTTGTTCCTTTGTATAGCTACAGTATCAGAGTCCTTACCAGCTTTGAATGTGCCCTACCATGTTCTCTGCAACACTGCCACCCTTAGGAGTAGCGTTTATCTCAATTTAACACTATTTAGTGATTTACATATCTCATGGGCTGTAGCTAGAGTGAATTCTGAATTGCTGCTACGCTAAACTTCCCTTGGATTGCAGCCTGGATCCACCTCCATGTTCTTGTAACTGGAGATGCCAGCACCACTGTTTAAAACTAATACACCATTTCCATTCTGTCAAACTTTGAGTCTTGCTAAGTAGTCACAGTTGCTTTCTTTATTCTTTACTGCTTCTTTACCAAAACTCCTCGCCATATTCTTCAATCCAATGCTCCTTAGTTACTATGACAGTGTCTTTCAAAACACAATCTAACAGTCTCTCTTCTCATCTGCAGTCTTTATACAAACCACCGTCCTTCTCCCTGGAGAAGTCAACCCATAAGTGTGAATTCCAGACTAGTCACTGTGCTGAGAGCTTTGAAGCTGAAAAAAACATACCTCAAACCAAGACTGTTTTTAAATAGAAAGGGACCAAGATGTTTTAAGTGGATAAAGAAGATGTGAAAAGCACTGTATTAAGCTGGCCTCTGTTATTTAGTATTTTCTAGGGACCCATGCTGCACATAGCAAAGCCTTGCTACTGAGTGCGGAAATGAGCCGTGGCAAGTTTGTAACGTGCTTTGTTATGCTTTAATAGTCAAACCAATAAACTATAAAAATGTAACAATGCTCATAAAAACTTGACACTCCTCACTAAAGACAGGGCTGCTGGAAGCTGCCTCTGCTCCAGCACAACCCTGCTGAGCCACTTTACTAGCTCTCTGACTCCCAGCTCATGGGACATGGCGGCACCGCGGCTGCTTTCAGCTTCTATCAAAGGAGCCTGACCCACCAAAAACACAAAGTATAGGCTTAGAGCTTTGTTTGACTACAAAATTTTACTGCCTGCTGCAGACCTTTCCAATTTCAGAACACACCGATTCATTGCTTCACAGCTGTCTCACTGAGCAGAACCATGAAGGTTAGACCTTAGTGGAGCCACAAGTTTACTATGCAGTTTTTGCCCAACTCACTTGGACTACTTTATTAGACCATGCCCATTTTTCTAGAGGGGCTCTGGAAGATGCTAAGATGCTGCCACCAAAGGTCTAGAACATCTGTTCTATCCTATGTAGGTTGTGCTATGTTACCTTAGCATCAGAGTGCCATTCAATGGTATAATGAGCAACAGAGTTCAGATATGTCTTCTGTTTGTTTCTATAATACTTCCTCAAGAGAAGAAGCATAAATGAAGAAAATAAATTATTTGAGTATGAAAGCTTCTTATTTGTATGGAGCTGATATATAAAAAACCAACAAGCCAATATCTGTGGTCTTTTATATAAATAAAAGAAAGTGCTCTATGCCTTGGAAATGCTCTTGCATCTGTAGCAAAAGCTGGTGAGGGTTTAAGTAGCCCTACTTACTCAGAGAGTTCTTTCTACTGTTTCAAACAGCCCTGAAGAAACCTCCATTTCCTGAAATCCCGAGGAGCTGTCAAAGAACAGCTGAATGCTTTATTAAACTGATTTTGAACTAACCAGGCAAGTCAGATATCCATTTGATGGGAAGGTGTGAGGAAAGTTTCCATAAGAGTACCATTAACAATCAGCAATTACCTATCTAATATTTAAAGCAAGGTACTTACTTTACTTAGGAACTGCTAATTAATTTTACAGTTTGAGATCCCTTGTTTTCATGCAAACCATGGGCAATTTGTTCTGCACTTCAGAATCCTTCTAAAAAAAGCTCATGATGACAGATCAAGTCAGATGAAGAACTGAAATCAGATTTAACATTTTATGTGACCTGCACAACTGCTGAGATCTTTCTGAAACTAAGATGCTGATAACTCTACAAAAGAAGATACAGGTCTTACTTAAGATCTAGAGTTTACAATTTAATGTGGCCCTGTTGGGTACAATTGCATCACGCATTTAGTGTCTACACTTGCTACTGTTAACATCTTCTTATATTCATAAATGCTGAAATACGAATTTACTTTGCAAATTCACTTCTTTGCACACAACTTTGTCAAGTTCACTACCCAGACTGGTATGTATCATCCCATCATTTTATAAATGCAAGGCTGGATAACACTCATCTTTTCCATTTGCAAATGGTACATAGGAAATAGGGCCAGGAAGAACACCAGAAGGCCATCCATTCCATTCTCCTGTCCCACTGCAGGTTCAATTCCACCTAACCATTCATCACATATGTTTGTCTTTCATGTCCATAAAAAGTTCCAGCCTCTAAGAGTACACATCTCCTCTAGTGCTTCAGGGTCTTTCAGTAAAAACGTTCTATCAGCCTTCTCAATGACAGGAAATCTAGCAGGTATGACACAGCTATTCCACACTGCTTCTGCAAACATTGTATTTATAAATTGCACAGGCATTCACTTGAACATAATAAAACTTGGAATATGGGACCAAAAAATATAAAAACAATGCTGAACATTATTAATGGATACAAGTAATCTCAACCTACCTTTCCCGTATAACAAGTAGTGATTTCTAGTAAAATAACCTGCTCCCTGCATTTCTTATTTTCTGACATTAGGGATAAATAATAAACATTTACTGGTTTTATGCCTATATACATTAGGAATGTAGAGTTTATGCCCATCTGAGTGTCAGTATGATAGTTTATTCTAATCACAAGCTGATTACCCATACTTCTGAATTTTCCTGCCCTACCCATTTCAACCAGGAATGCAGTACAGCTGGCCCAGGGAATTCATGTTAGCTTGCAGAAAATTACCAGTGCTGGTGCATGAAATGGAAATAGCAATTTGATGTGGAAATCACTTGCATGTAAAAAACCATGAACATACAATGCCATTATGGGTGCATAAAGATACTGCCATGCTACTAGATCAGTGGTCCTATTAATCCAATACTGACTAACCATCCAATTACTGATGGCAGGGTTTTTAGTATCTGTTTGTTCCTTTTGTTCCACTGACGTGTTGATATTCTGAAAAGCTGTATTAGAACAAATTTTCAGAGTAGAAGTTTATTGAAGTCACATGCAGTTATACCTCTAAGTACTAAACATAATGTAGTGTTAGCTTCATGATTCTTCTATGCCAATATTTATTTACGAGCTTTTTTCATTTTCTACAAAGCAATTCCAAGTGAGCATTATGAAATTTTTGGTATTTCCACTTTCTGTGGGAAAAGTGCCTTTGCATAGAGGTTGGGAGAAAGAGACGGCAAAGTGTTCATATTGTGTCATTTATACAGATGATGGGTGGGTTTTAATTCATATAATAAATAGGCCTTAGTTTACTTACATCTATGTACATCTGTAATAAATGGGGGTGGAGGACAATGAAAGTATCAGAGACAAGATGCCACAACATGCCAAGAACTAGTACAATACCTCATTCAGAATCATGTTCCTATTTTTCTTCACTCAAATACTTCAATCTATTCAGTTTCCTAATAGCTTGGGAGTTATATAATGTTAGTGCAAAGTTAGTGTGAGATTGAAGACCAAACCACTTCATTTCAAAGCTCAATTTTTCAATTTACAGGGAATGAGAATTTTGGTGGAGTTTCAACTGATGATTTCTGTGGTTACTAGTCTGGCACGATCTCTTTCTGAGCAAGCTGAGATCGATCATAGCAAGAATTTAACAACTGTCAGGGCCAAATTCATCTTGAGTGCAACTCCAAAGTTAATGTAGTGACATTACATTTTGGCCCACAACTTAGTATAACAGAAAAACAGAAAACAACCCCTTAAGATTGTTTTACAACAAGCAAAATACCCATGTGGACCCAAACTATACAGCAGTGACCTATGGAATCAGTTTATGCACAATGTGTGAATTCTGTTTACTACCAGGGATTCTGTCTATGGAAATCAGAATAAAATCTCCACTTCGAGCTCTGGTCACCTTCTGTGTTGGTTATTTTTTTTTTAAGCACACTGAATACAGTATGGGATGATAACCCGAATGACTCTTTCAAATAAGACAGCTGAATAGTGAAATCTTCAGGAAAACTAGTGTTCTGCACTCATACACTCACGCATATTTCAGCTGAAGACTGGAGAACAGAATGGGATTTTCTCAGAAACAGGTGAGAGATGTTGGTATCTCCCTTTGAAAATGCTGAATCTGAGAAAATGAGAAAGACATCTATGGATTGAGGAAATATGGAAAGAGGCATATATCTGAAAAAATAAATTCTGCTGAATCGTTGAAATGCCTGAAGAGGAAGGTAAGTGCTTACACAGAATAAGAAACAAGAGAAAGGGCTTCAGGGATTCAGCAGCAAGGCAGATAGAGGCAATAGCTCTCATTAGACCAACAAGTATGGCTGGAAAACTCAGAAAAACTTCCAGTCTCCCTATGCTAGTTATCCAATACAAAATATCATGTCTACCCTCAAATCTTACCTTGACTCTGACTATCATGACCACTATATGATTACCACCAGTTCAGAGCAAAGCCACAAAAGGATCCTGTACTCCTAAAAGCATTCTAATCTACTACAAAATCTACTACAGTGTGCTTTCATCTATCCTGAAGAAGTCAATTTCACACTCAGAACACCTGCTCAGGGAAAGAATGCATCTAAAAGTATGTGTTTTGTAGTATGTGCAGGGTTGAGGGAAGAATGTCAACATGGATCCAGACAATTACAGCTATAAAACCACACACTCTCATGTCTCTGATGGTGGAACAAAGAGCACGTGCTCCTAAAAGATGAAAAATAGATTTAGGAAAAAAAATGCTTTTGCATCTCCTAGAGACTAAGAGAAGCCTAAGATGCAATACAGATGGGTCAAACACAGATGCTTTATAAGTTTTTACAGGGAGGAAATGCCCGAGCATATCTGCCATATTTAGTATTAAATTTCTTTTTACTAGTAAAAATTATCATCCTTTCCACTAACAGAACAACAGAATTTTTAGGAACTAAGGCTCTCCAGGACATCACTTCATTCTTCACCCTACCTCAGGGCAGGATCAGCTCTGCTTAAATCTGCAGCATTTGCCATCTCACAGTACTTAATACACTCTGAAGCTAAACCAACATCCAATTACATCAATGGAAGAGACACCATTGATCTGAGTCAGGCTTTAGTTTAATCATAGTTGCCTTTACTCATTACTGCAATGCTGTCCCTTCTGGGAAGAGCATGAGAAACCATACTGCTGTTCAAAGAAATTTAGAGCTGTACCTGAATCTTCAGGGGAACCAAGACCCAACAACTTTGAAATTAAAATCATATGTAAAACCTAAATATTAATGTAAATATAATTCTTATTGTGAGTTCTCTATCACTTGCAGTTACAAAAGCATGGATCCTTAATACAGCTGTTGTAGTTCAGGGACAGCTGTGAGCACCAAGCATACCTCATTGGGCCAGGTTCTCCCGCTAGCACTAAGCTCAGCCAAAGCTATCCCAAGGCTTAGAAGGCAAGCTGAAAACACTGAGGCTGACAGAGCTGCTCGCTGGGAAAATACTACAGGATCATAAGTAAGCCTAGTTGACACCCTAAGGACACAACGGCGTCCCCCACACAATAGACGGATGGGTCAGCCTTGACCTAGGGGCACGCTTGCCACCTACTGGTCAGCAGCTGCTCATCACGCTTCTAAAATACTTGCCCAGTATTTGTATGATCTAGTCCACCATGTGCAGAAACCTTTCTGTATCAGCACAATACATTCTTCTCTCATCTGCAGCATTACTCAGACCAAGAAAATCCTGGAGTGATCCCAACGCAATTTGCAGAAGATCTTTGCAAAACCAGCTGTGGTCATGGATGGTTCCCAGCTGCTGCTTTCTCCAACACTATTTCCACAGCCTTCAAATTCCACTTGTAAACAGGAGTCTGAAGATGCGTACTATAGCTGGCCATCTTAGCACTGATGCAGGGTGTACAATGGTATGCTGCAGTCTCACCAAGCCTATCTAACCCACCTCCCATTCCCACTTGGTCTCTTGAAAAGCACCCGTGTGTACACTGGCAACTGCTGCTCAGCAGGTATCAATCTTGCCAGTTAATTGCACCAAGCTGAGCTCTGAACTTGTACTGAGCACTGACCTCAGTGAGAGTCTTTGCTGCCTAGGAAACAGACTGAGTAAAAGGACAGGGAATTCAAAGCCCTATAGGTTGCTGGATGGACCTTAAAGAATGGTGCCTAGGGCTGCTTGAAATATTTCCTCAAAATTTCTTTTGAACAGGAAATTGGATTCAACACATGCCCTGCTTTCCTCCCTAAAGCCGTCTACTTTTGCTTCAGCCACAATCAGAGCAGTTTGATTGCCTTATGCTCTCACTCTCCTGCACAGTCTGTAACTTCCTTCTCTCATGGAAGAAAAGGGTATGTATCCCAGGAAGTGCCACATCCAGGTACTTGTGATGCATCCTCTTACACTAAGGAGACATCTCTTGAACCATGACAGGAGCTACTGCAGCTCAGGTGAGTTCTCAGGCAGCATTGCCAACCTGGATGAACCAAGTTTTCAACAAATATGAGTTACTACTGGAATTTTCACTGGAAAAGCGTGCTTTCCTTTCTTAATGGGAAAAAATATACAGTCTTTTTTCTTCTTAAATTACTCTATGTGGTGGTGCATGGCTCACTGAAAAGTTTAAAGTGCCTGCTGTAAAAAAAAAATAAAACATATATATACATATATATATATAAAATAAAGGTCTTAATTTCAGGCCAGTGTCTAGTAACATCACAGAATTCCTACTTCTGCTAATACCAGCTGACATCTCTGCACTTCAGTAACTTATACATGGAGAAAATCCTCCAGTAGACGCTGGCAGCTTCTAGGCAGCAACAGAATGAGAGATGCTTGTCTGGTAATTGTCTGTGCCATCCTAATTACAAGCATAAATGGTGGACCTCAAGGTAGAAACACAAGTCTCTGGCTTCAGATAGACAGAGCTGTCATAAACACATGTTCTGAAAGTGGAAGAATAAATCCCAAACACTCAGTGAGGTAAAACTGGAAAAGCTACAGATGCTCATGACATTTTCATTACTGATGGGGATAAGGGACCGATATGCCAATAATAATACCTGTTACATACCAGTTGTGTAAAGAGAAATGAAAGTTAAGTCTACCTTGTAAAACATTAATCCTGAGGCTGAATAGTGCATGCGCTATCCACCCTTCACCTCACACAACCACTTCCTCAGAATGAAATTCATCATCTGCACATCTCAGCTAGCTGACATAGACTTCTTTTATAGCCAGAGAAAAGCAGCAAGCAGCCCTAGAGCACAGACCATGTGAACAGTTTTAGACATCTACAGTATGGTGGGACAAATTAAGCTAAACTGAACTGAGTCTGTGCATCTTAGTTCCTAGTTTCTTACTTTTTGTAATTATGCACCATTGATAGTGTGGTAGGATGCAAATAGAGGCAATTCTTGCTTCTTAGCATGATAGACAAAATAAACTTGTGCCACAAAAGATGAAGGAGCCCGGCAGGGGGAAAGGCTATTCTCGCCACAGGCTGGAATATGAGAGTGTGGATCCAGAATAGAAACCCAAGGTGAGAGCTTGTTCTTGAGCTGATGGGATGGACTGGGACAATGAGTGCTGTTTCTTAAGAGGCAAAGTTTTCCCTCCTAACAGGCACTGCCTGATATGCACAAACTCTTCTCTTGACATTAAGAGCCTTCCAGGGCTCTGGATCAGCTCTGAGCATTCTGCTTGCTCTAACATCTAAACACCACTATGACTCTTTGTTCTTTTTTGGGTACTAAGATAATTTCACTATTGTTCAGAAAAACTGAACAAAACACAAAAGCCTTTTTTTACTGACCTTATATCATTCTTGTCACACCATGTGATTTTGGATGGAATGTGAAAAAGTTTTTTAGAGTTCTGACATCAGTTTCTATGAGAACATGCAGTCCACTGCATTTCATTCAGTTAATTTCTAATTAATAAGTTATATACTTCAGGAATGGTCTTGTATGGTTCTAGCTAATTGTGTAGCATTATACATAGCAAGATATTTTTGTGAGTGAAAAATGAATGAGCTGTCCTACAACAAGTAGCAACGAGAAATTTGGACTGAAGCCCAAATTCAGCAATAATTTATGTTTCATTAACTTCCCTGGAGTTTTAACCTTCATTATCCCTGCTACCAACTTTACTATTGAAAATAAAGAGTCCAGCAAAAATATTTTAATATAGATAGATCTAACCCTAAAAGGAGTTAACAAGTTATTTTACCTTAGAACAAAAAGAATAGATACTAGTCCTGGTGCACTATATCCTCTCTTAAATATTTCCTATGTATTTCCTAAATCATGTTTTACAACAAAACATGAGCAGAGGCCGCAATAGTTCCTTTGCATAGATGTTTCTAATTGCATAAGAAAACATTATGTGTTTGTTGAAGGTTTTTTTTCATAGTTAAGCCATTATTATGGGTGTGTAACACTATTTATATCACAATGATTTTAGCAGGAAGCTTAGATCTGCAGTTTAAAACCTTGAATGCATTGCTTCAGCTATAGGGAGACTTTCTGTAAGTCCTGGCTTGCAAAGCTTTGACTTGAGCTATTTAAGAAGAAGGAGAAGAAGAAGAAAAAAAAAAAGACTCCACTTGGCAAGCGCTTTAATTAGCAGAAATTTCCACACTAGGAATATTATTCTGCATGAGCAGAAATTGCATAGCTCTTGCCTCTAGATGCCTTAGAGATGCCATTGATTGGCCATATTCAGAACAGAGGAATTATGTGACCCAGTGCTAATTTGAATTCCTTTACCAAACACATTTTTATTTCATCATCTCAGCTGCATAAAAGAGTCAAAGTACCAGAGCTTTAAAGACTTTGAATTCCTGCTGTTCTGCAATAAAATAAGGCAAGAAATATTAGCCATCCCTGGTTGATTCTTTAATTCTTTCCCAACAGTGTCAAAGTATCAGTGTCCTACAGGTTTTAGTGCAGGTTAAAGACTGATACAAAGTGTATGCCTGAATAGGAGTTTGGACTGAGTTAAGGAGAGAGAGAACATTTTAATGGGACATTGGTCCAAAATAGCCCAGCTTGTTCCTACCTCCTGCTGCCTCTTCCTCCTTTTCACAGGACCTTGATTGTATAGCAACAGTACAGACAAAAACCACAAACAACAAAAGGTTCGCTCACACCCCCAGTGGAGGTCATGAGCATGCTACCATGGAGAAAAAAAAAAAAAAGAGGCATCAAAGGATGGTTTGGCTTATTTATAAGCAAAGATTAATTAATAGGAAGTTTGATACTTTAGCAACGTACATTCGGGCAAATTTGTATTTGCAAATTGTTCATTTCATACATTCAAGGGGCACAGAGCAATGTGGCCTGGTGCTAATTTTAAAAATGAATCAAACCTTTCTTTGCCATGATCCAAAAACTACAGACTTGTGGTTCAGAGGCTTTCAATAGTATCTGCTCAGATTTGACACTCCAAGGTTAAAAAATCACAAAAGAGTTGTGTTATACACAGCAACAGTAGCTTTTTCCAACAATTTTTCAATTATTGCATTGTATACTCTCCAAGAAAAGTAACTGTCTTGGCTACTGAAGGACAAGTTTTAAAAAAGAGGCAGAAGGAACAAACTCCCTTAAAATATACCACTCCCCTTATAGGTTGTCTTTAAAACTGCTTTTCATTATAGCAGCATTTATACCCACTGGGTGACTATAAACTATGATTCAGAACTACCTGCGTCACATGATGAATAAGCACAACATTCACTTTTAAATCAACCCCCTTCGACCTAAGCCATGTAAATCCTTCAGAAATTCACGCCAGGATTCTCCTTCTTCAGATCACACATCAAAATAGCCCAGTGACGAAAGTTTACCCATGCGCAGCCCCTTTAACCCCTACTATTTAAGTATCTGCTCGGAATTATCAGTGACCCTTGTTGCACTCTTGGCCAGTTCACACTGGGTCTTCCAGGGTGCGGACCCACCGGGGTCTTCTCTTTTCTCCGGGATCCTTGAAACAAACACTATTTGCAGCGTTTCCTTTCCAAACCAGCACCGTGATCTCTGCCGATCGAAGCAGAAAAGACCCTTCCACTTCATTCTGCACGTCTGTGCGCACCCTTTCCTTCTCACGTTGTCCCTGTCATCCAGCGCCCACCCGTCCCTTCCCACCGCCTGCCTGCCCGCCTGTTATCTCTTTGCTTCTGCCTTTCAGAAACCATTCCCGAGCCCCCCGCCCCGGCTGGCGCAGGCAGCCCAGGTGCCGTCCTGCCGCAGCGCTCGCTGCCCCAGCGGTGGCGGTGCCATGTGTCTCCAATCAGCGGCCGGGCGCTAATTAATTTAGACCGTTTCCCCGCTACGCTTTGAAGAGCGGGGAAGCCGCATGATGGAGGAATGCAGCGTCCCCTCCCGCGAGCTCCCCCGCACCCCTAGCGCTGCCCCGCTCCGCCGCCCCCGGGCCGCAGCTCCTCACCCCCGGGCCCGGGGATTGGCCCGGCGGAGGCGGCATCAGCGGTGGCGGTGGCGGGGGGGAGGGAGGCTGCCCC
>VZRW01011499.1:171073-245126 GCA_013398125.1 Aegotheles bennettii | reverse complement strand
GGCCGCGGGGGCTCCCCGCCGCCCGCCGCGCTGGGCAGCATGGCTCGGGACGCGGTAGCTGTCCACATGCTTAAGCTCTACGAGAAGTACAACCGGGACGGGCACCGGCCCGGCGACGGCAACACGGTCCGCAGCTTCAGAGCCAGGCCGGGTAAGGCGGGCCGGGCGCGGGGGGCGCCGCCGGAGCCCCCTCCCTCTTCTTTCGCTTTAAAATGACGGGCTTGCGCCGCGGCTGGCACTGCTTGCGGGGGGTGTCAGGCTGCGGGAATACTGGGGGGACCCTTCTTAACCACACGGACGCGGTGTCGCGTCTCCGCTCTGCGGACGGCTTCCCACCTCCCCCGGCTGCCTCCCCTCCCCGAGAGCACCCAACGAGGGGGCTCCCTTCGGAAGCCACCGATGGGCAAAAGCAGCGCTGTCCGCAGCTCATGTCACACCGGATCGAAAGATCTTTGCAGGGAGACTCGGAGCACAAGACCAGCAGCGGTGCTCCAGCCGCAGGTCCTCTCCTCCGGCTCCTCTCGCAGGCTCACGAGTTTCTGCTCGGAGAGTGCCGCCTACGGACCGCCCGGCACTGCTCGGGCTCCGAGGCACTGCGGTGCGCAAACCTGAGCAGACGCCTGACCGCCCCCTCCCCAGCTTTACTTGGCTCGGTTGTGAGGGTGGAAGAGAAAATACTGTATCAAAAGTACACTTTATTATCCCAATCTTGCTTCAAAATAAGAAAGAGGAGGTTTGCATAGTTGATACTCTTTACATTTGTTATCTTTTGCCAACAAAACCCAAAATATCGTTTCTGGAAAATGTCTTCCTTCTCTGGTTAACTCTTACAGGCTACAACTAAGATCTTATCTCTTAAAATAAGAATTGTATCAGTTTCTAGAATGTTTTTTGTTACGTTGCCAGAAATATCATTTTTTTAGTGGCACGGTTGATGATTTTTTTTTTATAAGTTTCAGTCCTACTTTTCAGTCTCATGTATAGAATATGATGCAGCATACGGTGTTTAGGGAATGATTGCTACAAGATCGCGCAATAACTCGGGTTCTCTGATGCACCCCAACTCAATTTCTATCCTATGCCAAATATATTATTGAAAAAGCAATCGTATTCAAGGAGGAGAAGATCCCATGGGAGGGGTAAGTGGCTAATGAAAATGTCTAGAAATCTAGGAGTTAGGATGTAAAGCAATCACAGACATTTGGGAGAGAAATAAATCGTTATGCTCTAGATCATTAGACAGCAGCTGCTAACTAATAGGGGTTAGGCAGGAACTGCCACTGTGCATGGTGATTCCATGACCTCCTGCTATCACTCGTATTTTTCTGTGAACTGAGCAGCTGATACTGGCTGCTACCCAAGGCCCTGGACCACAAGAGTGCTTTGGGAAGAATGCAAGGATTGCACTATATTCTTTTTAATTATTTTTTTCAATTAATTTGCTGAACAAGTTACTTGCTTTTAAGTGGTTTAAATTCTGGTTTAAAACACTAAAAAAGCAGCATTTTCTACCCACAGACAGACAGTACTGAACAATTACAAATCAGTATTATTCTGTTCACCTGTCAGATCATGAAACCAAGGCAGAGATGCTTGGAACTAACTTGTCTTTCTATGCAATGGAAATAAAGCATGCCTATGTCCAAAAACTCCTATCTCCTGTGTGCCATCTGCATACCTTCTCTACTGGATCCCATCTGTCCCCAGTAACATGGCATGAAAGCAGAAGCTCCTCTACAGTGTCCCTTTGTTATGACAATAAATTGTATATTCCTTCATAATTCACCAACCTAGTGATGAACAGTTTGAAATGAACCATAGAATGACACGAGCTGGGGGGAGAGGGAGAGAATAACTTTATCTGGTGGTATGTTTTTCTTTAAATCCTCCAGGAAATCCTCATGTTTTCTTCTGAAAGAAGAGATAGGCATGTTCTTCTAACAAGACATGTAGAACATCTGTTCTTTATAAAATATGGGAGATAATTCTTATCCTATTGAGATAAGCAAAACAGGCTAAATGTACAATAATTTCCTTTTTATTATCCCAAGAAATGGACTCACTGCTTTTTTTTTTTTAACATGTACTTTTCAGAAAATCTGTAACCTTCTGTTCCTATGGTGCAGCTTAAAGTTCTTTGTTAGGGGACACTCGAGCATCACTGTTAGTTACAGTTGTCAAAATGAGGGCTCCAGAGGGGCAAAATGTCAGTCCAGACTTAAGTTTGCTCCCTTGTCATATGCGTTATTGAGGACTCCTCAACTACACAACTGTATTGCCATCCTACATATCCCTTACAGGGTATAGATGGTGTTGACTGGGTTATTGAGTATGTAATATTTCTCCATATTCAATGTGAGGCACTTGCTATATATATGCATGTGCTATTTGCACGTGTTCCAAATACAACTTCTTCATGTTTCTCTAGCAGTAATTCTTACTTCAGGAAGAGTGCTTCACATTGATCACCTACTCAACTCACCTCTCCATGTGTTCACAAGAGTTGATTATTGCTCTGATAAGGAGCTGAGAGTGTGTCTATGAACTAAAGTTCTTTTTTACTTCAGGTGCTTTCCAGTTTTCGTGGGAGTTTGTAGGTTTATAAAATGGCTCCAATTGACTCAAGTTAGCTACACAGTCGAGTTGTAAGTGGTTTCTGACCAAATGTGAAATATTAACTTATTGTCCAGCCTCACCTAGGTTGCTGAGACTGGAGGGAATTAATCCTCATGGCATCAATAAGCTGCCTAAGCCATGAAACTTCCCCATAAATTGACTCTTGTAGCTCAGGCTCATTCCCTGAACATCATCCATTCTCTGTGCTAAATGAAGCAAAGGCCTTGGTGAATAGTAGAAAATAGCAGCCAGTAGAAAATAGCAGCATTATGATACACATGATACGTGTGTATCATAATGCACATGTGCAAGAAAAGTAAATCAAGATTACCCAAGGAACTGTAACTCTGACCTCTAGAGCCCTGCTTTAACATAATTTCATAGCTTAAAATGTTTTATATGAGGTTCTCTGCATATTTCTTTCTCAAAAATATATTATCAGAAAAACCATGTAAATCTCTTGCTAATTTTCACTTACTGCAATGCAACATTCTCCTGTGTGGATTACCTACTAAAGGCTAGTCTTTTCTTTCCCTGGCCACTTGCCTTTTTTTTTCTTTACCAATCTCTTGCGTGTGTCCTCCACACACCTTAACTGTATTCTTAACTTAAAACTGTCTACAGTGATCAGAGGTAGATACAACCAGTAAAATATTAACAGATTTAATGTATACAGCTAGTACAGTTCAACTCAGTAGACCTGGAAAATGCTTGCTTGAAAAGTTGGTATAAGCCTGAGTGATCTGGTACAATATGATAAATGTGACTACACTTCACCCAAAACTCCAGTCTCCTCAATTCCTAAAAAGACTGTACTTACAGGCTTCTGGCTTTTCAGTAGCTGCAAATTCACAGATTCCTACTCTTCTACAAAGAATTTTGACTTTTGAAGGGTTTGTTTCACTCCAGAATGCAGAATTAATTTGGATGAATTAAAACTCCCTTTCTCTGAGCTATCATTACAAGTTACCTTCCCATCTGAAACCCTGGGATTCTGGTGTTAGAAACATCTTTACCCCAGCAATGTATATGCTTCATAGTCATATTTATGGAACTAATGGTGCTAGGAGCATTCTACTATTAAAAATTTCAACTGTACACAGCTCAGGTGGGAATAAGCAAGGGATAGACTTCTTTTTTTAAAAAATATGCCTTCTGAAATGAACAAGCATTAATAATAACCTGGTGTTCTAAAGGAAGAACTATGATTACTCTCTTCCTTGGCTTGAAAAATAGGCAATCAGCCTTGTGAAATTTGCTATACTTCAAAGACTTGAGTAGAATCTAAACTCAAGTTTTTTCATAATATGTGCGTAAGACTAGTGTTGATTAGAAGTTTACTGATAGAAATCCTGCCCTGAACTGACAGAAACAAATAAGTTCTCATCACAGAATGCTGTTTCTGTTAGCCTCTCCACCACCTATGACACCATTATGTGGGCAGCAGTACAGGCTGTTCCACTTCACTACATCAGGAGAAAAATGCAGATGGTGTAGATGGAAATTGCATACTTGGAACATTTGTACTTTCAGACTGTCTATGTGGAACTGGGATTAATGAACATCCTAGCATGCCAAACAATGGTTCTATCCAGCACCAACTGGAAGACAGTAAGCACCAATTTAGTGAGAGGTAGCATCCATCTTTCAAATGAAACTCTGCTTAAAAGGAAGGACATTCTGACAGGTGGCAGTTAACAGTACTGCCTTTCTGTTGTTGCCAAAATTTCTGTGGCTCATCATCCACAGTGCATTGAAAGAGAAACCTAAGTGTTCCTGGGAAGACTGGCTGCTGTGTTTATTGTTTTTTGTTTAGTTTTGTTTTTTTTCTCCCTGCTGCCAGAGAATTTCCAGGTATATCAAGAAGGGCTTCCAGAGGGTTTGTCCACTTGGGTTAACTAAAGATGCAAACTTACCCACTCTAGTCCTTTGACGTGTGCAAAGTACCAGCCTGAGCTTGGGAAAATAGGAATCACTTCTTGGTTCTGCCACAACTTTCCTGTTTTACTTGAGCTGTAAAAAAAAAAAAAAAAAAAGCAACTTTTTACAATGGTAGACTGTGAAGGCACAAAGGTTTCTACTGTTTAAATAAACATGGCATAAACAGTTATGAGTGTAAAATTGCTCATATTCCTTGAGAGGAGGGTAGAGATGTAACCTGAGCACAAATTGTTCAACTAGCTAAACAGAAGCTGTATCAAATGGGGCTTGAATTTTAAGTCAGCTCCTACTCAACAGTAGTTGTCACTAACTTCAAAGCAGATCAAAACACAGGTCTTAGAAACCAAGTATGTCCCACAGTGCTTTAAACAAAGCTCCTACATGATGTATACTGGAAAGAAGGATTGTTCATAAGAGCTGCCGTCCCCAAAATGTATCATACTGCTTACTTCAAGCCCCCTTGTGAAATGTCTCTTGTGCACTATTTACAGGTGATGAACTTCATATGCTGTTGCCCACAGAGTTTGCACCCAGAGATCTTCCAGTCAGCTTTGCAGTCAGCGTTAGATTAGACCTTCTTTAATATTAACTCTAAACCTGGTTTTCAGCTAGTATACTGAGTAAAGTACCATTCTGAGCTCTGCCATGGGCAAATTTGATAACTTCTCTGAGCTTGACTTTGGTATAAATGAAACAGAAGCAAGGATTGCTGTTCTCACCTGCCTGGAATGAAAGGCAATCTAAAACTGGAAATCTCTGGGAAGCGTTTTACCCCTCATGTATACAAAAGGTGCCTAGTGTGTTGGACAGTCATGATGTAATATTGCTATTAAATGTTGTTAGAGTTTTTTCCTCCTCTTATTCACCATGGTTTTAAGCTGAAGTGACAAGCTCACTATACTAACTGATTTGAAGTGGGTAAGTGAGAAGCAAAATTTGTAAATCCACTTATGTCGGAATTTTTACTACCATTTTTAGTCTCAAATATTTATCCATGTTTTCCTTGTTCTCTTACAGAATTCTTGGCCCAGAAACCCTTGTACTGCTTTAATCTCACATCCATGCAGGACTCAGAGATGATCCTTGCTGCCACTTTTCACTTCTACGCTGACAAACGCCCTCGGCACCGGGAAGTGTTTTGTAAGCGGTCCAAGAACTCCTCCTGCCGCCTCCTTCACGTGCCTCCAATCCTGCGACTCAATCTCATTTTCCAAAGCATTCATCAGAATTCTGCCTATGGACTAGTGAAAGGGAACATCACAGTGTTTCTTCAAAGGCGAGGGGCTTGGCATGCAAAGGACATTTCACACATCATAAAAGAATCAAAAAGGGCTGGAGAGCTCATTCTCTGCGCTGAGCTGGATTCTGGGGAGAAACACCAGGACTTCCCTGAACAGGTCACCAGTCATTTCCCTTATATACTAGTTTATGCCAATGATCTCTCAATCTCTGAACCTAACAGTGTGGCAGTCACCCTACAGCGTTATGATCCATTCCCTTCCAATGATGGAGACCCAAATCTATCCCCTAATGCCTCTACTGATACCCGAGTGAGGAGGGATACGTACCTCTCTAGCTCTATTCAGAACAATGAGTTGCCAGAAGTAGATTATAACAACAATAAATACAGCAAACATGACATTTGGGAGAATGCCTACAAGTCCTTGAAACCAAAAGCATCACGCAAAGACCGAAGGAGAAAAGGGCAAGAAAATACAGAAACACTTACAAAGTCCCAGGTGTTAAATTTTGATGAGAAAACAATGAAGAAAGCAAGACGAAAACAATGGAACGAGCCAAGGATTTGTTCAAGAAGATACATGAAAGTTGACTTTGCTGATATTGGCTGGAATGAATGGATCATATCTCCCAAATCATTTGATGCCTACTACTGTGCAGGGGCATGTGAATTTCCAATGCCCAAGGTAGTATGTCTTTTTGTTGTTGTTAGCTTGCAAACAGTGCATCTACTGTTCTGCCTATCCAACTACTTCTTTAGTTAGATTTTCCTTTAGATTTTTACCATTTTCACTGTGTTCTGTTGCCTTGTCCAGCCTAAATAATTTAAGCAATATCGTCTCCATCAACATATTCAGAGTGCAGAAAGATTCCAAATTATCTCTAAATGTAATCTGAAGAATAAGAAAAATGTCTCAGGCTTATCTTACAATTTCTCGTCTTATATCTTGAAGCCATAACATAAAGACTTATGCAGCTTAATTAAGTATGACTACACACACTAAATTATCAAACCACTCTGTTGTGGTAACAGAAGTATGAAGTATTATATGCTAATAGTAAAACAAGCTACTCTATCAGGGTATTTCTGAATTCCACCGGTAATACCTTAGGAAAAAAATGCAGAGTAGTGACACTGAGGTATTTTTAACTTAAAGAAACTGCTTGTCACTTTGAAAATAAGAATGCTGGTTAAGCTGACATTTGTGTCTCAAATTCTCTGGTGCTTTTTTAATTTACTAAATTCTTAAAATTAAGATAATTCTGCTGGAACAATAAAGTTGATTTACCGTATATGGCTGGAAATGGCACAGAGCTCTGTATAAGACTCTAAAGCTAGTGTGCTGAATTCCTCCTGTACAAGCAGTGTAAATTTGCAAATAGAGAGGCAAACATGAACTCTTGCTCCAATGGAATTTTGATTTGGCCCACTCCCACACCACTTGCTCTATGGCAAGAAGTAGAAATTTTGGCAATCCTATGTACCATGAGAATTATCAGCATTTTATAGGGCTGTCAAGTAATGGGGAAGGGAAGGTCTGAAGTACTGCATAACCTGCCTGTTTAGAAACTATTCTGCAATTCTACCTACGAATGGCCTGATTATTTATTCTACTGACATTTTTGCATGTGCTCACTCAGCACATAATAATGGATGGTGTTTTATAGCAGAGAATTTCAAAGCTCTGAGACAGGAATCTACCCTACTTTACATGCAGGGAGATTGATGTATGTTTGTGTTGAAATAAGTAGTATGATTTCAGGAAGAGTAGATATGCAGGCTAGTTTAAGTCCAGGAACAGTGGAAATCCAGACATCACAGTACTGTGTACAAATCTGACCACATGTTCTTGAGTAGCTGGCTGATGAACCATATATGTACATAAATAGATATATGGTCTGGTAAAATTAAAGCTTGCACAGGCTCACATACAACTTCACTTTTTTGTTGTGGTATAAAGAGATTGGGCAACATAATCACCATTTAACTTATCCAAACCAAAACACAGCCTAGGAATATGGGTCCTCTGCCATAGACCCACAGTCTAATGCACCAGTCATACATTCCAACACACAAAAACCAAAGATAAACATTTAACACATCTGGCTTATTGTGAGCAAAACAGCATGACACAAAAGCTGACAGAACCAAAAGACTGTGGATCCATTTCTAACTGGAACAGCTAAATAAGCTTATATTGGTGACATATTTAATGTCTTATTTAGAAATATTGCTGGCTATATAATAAAGATTCTCTTATAAATCAGAAGCACTTACTTCAGTTCTCATTTTAATACTTGTTTTCTATATAAATTAATGTGGCTGCACTTGAATCTTGGTGCTGAAAAAAACCAAAACAAACAAAAAAAACCCCAGAGAAATTTAAAACTAAATCACAGATACATAGATCTGGGGATTTTGGATTTGACACACTCTGATTTGGTTTGATTTGGAAGAGGTCTACTTTTTGTTAGCTTTGTATTTTTAATAGGGGAAAAAATAGAGGCAGATTCACAGTTGTAACTGTTTTAAATTACTGTTTTCAAATGAACAGAGATAACTAGGACATCAGCGTGAATGAAGCTTCAGGTCAGAGCATAAGAATTACTAAATATTATGGAGGAAGAAATAGCTTTTGCTCTTGCTCTTACCCTAAGTCGGGAAAGCATGCATGTGATCTTGGCACTCCTAAATCAAAGGCCAGATTAAGACTATTCAAGAAGACTTGGTCTACACAGTCAACCTGTAATGAACAACAGATACCTTATTTCCAAGTTACTCGTTTAGAACTGTGGAGATAGAACTATACTTACATACCTGGTATGTTGAGAATCACCACAATGTATGATTATTTTTTTTTCAAAATATCAGTACATCACTGTGCACATCTACTTTAATAACTGCAATTCTTCATCTAGGTACAAAAGAGCTCTGATACAAAATCGTGTCCCAACAGGCTCACCTACCTTACTGCTGAAGTTATTATTTTCTGAACTGTGAGAGGGAAGACTAGTTTATATATTTAATAATGGCTGGCTGCACTGCTACATTTGCCAAATAAATACTAGTCCTATGTGTGGAAGAAGTAGGTGGAAACATACCCTTTCCCTGGTTTACAGTAGTTAGTATTCTCTTGATTTCATCCTTGTAAGTTCATGAGTTTCATTTTCAATTCAAACCTGAAAACAAAACTTTCCTGAAGCTAAGAAGTATTGCTTATTAAGATATGCGTGTGTGTGCGTGGTGCTTTTTGATGGCCAAATTCATGATAAAACAGATTTTACAAGGGCCAGGCAGAAGGGGAAGGTCTAAGGTATTTCAAACCTGCTGTTCAACTGCTTTTTGGCTATATCACTGTCCTTCTATTTTCTGAGGCCCAAAAAGTTCCTGAGCTAGGATTGCCCTAGAGGTTAAGTAAGAGCAGAACCTGGCCTGCTGTATATAACTTAGTAGCCAGCATGAAAAACATTAGCACTTCCTCATTATTTCAAGCTTTTCACATTAGCCCATCCATACAAAGGCTAATGTGAAGCCTAGCCCGTGATCACAGAACACTCATGCCAGGTTTCCAGAAGGGCTGGAAAATTTGGAGCCTCTCTGGATATGGGATGCATGTGCTGTCTGGCTCTGCTGTGGATGTAGGGATCAGGCAGCCAGATTCTGTACAGACTAATAGTCCATAATAAGCATTTTTCTCTATAAACATTTTTGTGCATAATGTGTACGCTTGCAGTCATTAGGAACCTAATTAGTGCTGTTGTCTTGGTAGACAGCTGCTCACGCTAGACATTCCTCACATCTATTTGTTCCTTGCAGATACTAGAGACGGCACAGCTAGAGAAGATCCTAGTAGGATCTTCTGCAGGTTCATAGCCAGGGATCCTGTAAGTCAGTAGCTGTCACTGAGGGCAATGATGGCTATCTGCAGCATGGGGTCAACAAATTCTGTCTCAGTAGCACATTAGGATCTGTGACTGTTTCAAATAACAATATGAAATACTAAAGGTGCTAGTAACACTTCATGTTTTTCATAAATGGTAAAGTAAGAACTTGATTCTAGAAGTTCTAGTCCTATGAATTTCTAAACTTTGCAGTTGCTTAAACATATGAAAGCTACTTCTGTCTCTCTCTTGCTGTCCAGACTTGCTGACGTGGCCAATGTGGGTAAGAAGCTTATTTCTACTTCGCATAGCTGCTGTGAGACTAATTCACTGCTGCTCGTCTGTGGACAGCTTTGAAATCTAAAGATGAAGAATGTCATGAGAGAGCAAGCTGTTGCTAATTATGCCAACATATGCTAATTACCGAAAGGCACTTTCCAGGATTGGTCACTTGTTGGGATTTGGCTATAGGAATCCTGTCTTGAAGCCCCAATGGATCAAGGATGGATTTCACAGTTCCTCCTTGTAGTGGCTCAAATGAGGTCACATAAGTTAAGGAACATCTGAAAGCCCTAATAACAATTAAATTTTGGATCTGATTTGCTGATGTGTTACACTTAAAGCAAATATATCAAAACTGAATTATCAAAAAAAATAGCTTCCTTGTTATATCCATGGACTACATAACTTTTCACAATGAAATGAAAAATCATGTTTTGCATGTACTCAATTATTATTTGAAAAACAGAGAAGATATAGGGGACATTAATTCTTTTCACTTGAAGTACCTGCTTCCATGTGGAGGTGTGCAAAGTTCCTATTTGTTGTTCCACAAATGTAATTTTTCACCCAATATACAGCTATGTACCAATAGTGATGAAAGATTTCATGTGCCATATATACTAGATCTGTGCAGAAAGCTCATGAAACTGTAGCAAAAAAACTGATATAACTAACAAAATTTTCCTGCTTTTACTGTACTTATTTTCTGGGACAGTATTCAGGCATGACAGCTGAACAGGAGTCACTGAAGCTTCACCCTCAGTGGTGGGTTGCATGCCATACTATTGACTCGTGTAACTGGAGCACACGCATTCCATGCTATGCTGAGGCAATGACAAAGAAAGGCTGTCACTCCATTACCAACAAACCTGTGCTTCACTGTATGCACCTCAAGCAACAGAAGTGGTGAAAACTGTTCAGTACTATTCAGTTGCTCAGACTACAAAGACTACAAGTGTAGCTTGTGAGTAAATCATAGAATCATAGAATAAAGGCTAAAACCAAAACAAAACGTGTAACTACTAAACAGTATATTATTTAGATATCTTAACTTTTTCCTTTTCTTATTCTCACTGCTTTTATGCCTAGTGGCTCCCTCCTCTTCTAAAATATTTTTCCTTGTGTTATTTACTGCATCCAAAAATCAATAGCAGAAATAAAATCGTGGGTCAGTATCCTGAACACTACATAGATGTAAAGCTGTTGTGAAACCTCACTTCATAATTTTTCTGCCCTCCCCACCTTCTGTTTTCTTCTCCCACTTTGAGGCTAGNNNGGGGGGGGGGGGGCAGGGAGCCTGATGAGGAAGGCAGAGGGAAGCATTCAAAGACTGCAGGTATGAAGCACTTGTTTGTCGTGGAGTTATGACCAGAAAGACTCTGTCAGGTTGTTTGATTATTCTAGACTAACTCCCCACTGTGGACACTACTTTTGGAGCACTCTGCTCTTTTAAAAGAGAGTAATTACTCCAGGAAAAAGTAACTAATTCCAGGTTAGCGTACATGAGGAGAAATTCTACTGGAACACAGGGATAATTATTTTGGAAATACTTACAGTAGCCAATTTTCCAAATCAGACAAGAGGTTAAGAAAACAAAAGATAACATCTTATGACTGCAAAGAGTACCCCACCTTAGTCCTTTTCTCCTGCATGCCTGACTCCAGCATCTAGTAGGTGCAGTCAGGGACATTCCTTCTCCAGGCTACTGGCTGCTGCCTGTGCCACCAGTGCCCTCCTCTGGTATTTATGAGGGCAGCACAAGGAACACAAAATCTCTGTTGGACACACCCTGCACAGGAAAGTTGGAATTGTGAGGGACTGACTATGCTGCATGGCCCTGCGTCTCAATCACATATATTCAGTTTTTTGAGAAACAAAAAACTGTAACTGTTGTAATTTTCCAAGTCCATCTGGGAAACTGACTGCTCATAAATGAAGCGATAACTATTTCTTTCTCTCTTCCAGATTGTCCGTCCATCAAATCATGCTACAATCCAGAGCATAGTAAAAGCAGTAGGAATCATTCCTGGCATCCCAGAACCCTGCTGTGTTCCTGACAAAATGAGCTCACTCAGTGTCCTTTTCTTAGATGAGAACAAAAACGTTGTTTTAAAGGTATATCCCAATATGTCGGTTGAAACTTGCGCCTGCCGATAAGTTCATACAAACACATCTTTAATGAGACCTACTCATCCTACCCGACTACAATGGGAAAGCTGTAAATGGGAAATGAATCCACTTGTGCTGATGAATGAATGCAAGCCTACAATTCCTCTACAGAAAGCGTGTGGCAAGACTAGAACAATACACATGCTCACCTGGAAGGATATGTCTTACTGTCATCATTTGTCTTTTATATTCATTTTTCAGAAATTCAATACTTTTAAAAATATCTTCCTAACCCATATAGCCAAAAACAGCCGGTATTTAGTGAGAAATTTAAGTGTAAAGTTTTCCATAATCAAAGGACTAAAATATGTTTTTATATTCTATTTTTCTGACTATTTTATCTCTTCAGTTAACCAAGAAGATGGGAAGTGAACTTGCAAAGTCTGGCTTATTTTAGAATATCACTTTTGTACAAATCAAAACTTTTTGCTTAAAACACTCATACTCTTAATCTGCATATTTATACTGAAAAATGCTGTAATAAAGGGCTTAAACTGTATATTTTCATCAGGATGCAAGTGTAATGCACTGCATAAACAGTATGTTAATGTAACCATCTTTGGTTACCCTTCCCTAATACATAATTTGTTCAACAAAAGACATACATAATATCCCACACTTTCAGTTTGCTGGATAATTTCAGGTTGTTCAACGTATTCTCTGAGTAACACATACTATATAGTAATATGTTGAAATACTAAAAATTAAATAACCAAGATTTATATTTTTGTAAATTATACTTTATATCCTCTAGATTGTTACATGCTTTTAACAAAAGCTAATAAATTAAAGGTACAGTAGTATCTAAAAATAGTTGAATTGTCTTTCTATAAATGCACTCTGTTACGTTCTGTAATTAGATGGAAACATGTAAATACTTGTTAAGCTTGTCATAATGCACCTCATATGATTAAAAACAGAAGGGGATACTATGATCATCTAGACCAACCTCCTGCATAGCACAGTTCAAAGAAAACTTGCCCAGTAGTTTCTGCACCATGCATTATGGAACTTTTGTTTTGAGTTTGGGAATGTCTTTGAAAAACATGCATAAATTTGGCTCTAAAGATTTCATGTGATAGAATATCTCTACTGGACTACAAGAAGCTGTTCCAAAAGTTAGTGCTCTTTGTTCAAATGCAGTGGCTTAATCCTAGTCTGAATTTGTTGAGCTTTAGCTTCAATTCACTGGATCTTACTGTAACCTATTTTATTAGATCCCTTTTATCTATTATCCAAAATACTCTCACTGTGTGTTTTTAGTATATAGAGCAGGGTCAAATTACATTTTGGCTGATTTAAGTAGGTACTTTGATTTCTTTTTCTAAGCCTCAAAACAATTTCTCACAGCTCTTTTCTGAACTCTTTCCAGAACTTTCATTAACTTTCTTTTCCAACAATGAACATCAAAATGGGACACAATATTTGGCAGTGGTTCTGTTAGAAGTCTTTATAGAAATAAAGTCTCTGCATCCCTCTAACCCCTGTACAATCCTCTCTTGATACATTCATGGTAGCCCTTGTAACTACAACACTCCTTTAAGAGCTGGTGTTCCATCACTATGGCTATCAATCCTCTTTTTCAGTGTCCCTGCATGCCAGGAGACATTTTCACCCACCTGCTGTACAATGGCATATGCAGATCAGGAGCAGAACTTATGAAGTCTGTGAGGTAGCACAGAGTGCAAGATACGGAGTGTTCCCTCCTCAAGACAGTGGAGGGAACATTATTTTATCCTGTTGTTTAGGGTAAGGACACTACACACACTACCTTCTGATGAATGACTAACTGGAAGGCTCCTGCCCTGCTAAGGTGCTAGGTAACTTCTGCCACCAATATTCCATATTCCTGTGGTGCAGACTGCCAAACAACAGAGGTGTGTAAATGTGGTACTTTGTGCTCACCTACATAAAAGCAAGATTCAGTGTGTATGGGAGTGTCTGCAAGGTTACTCTCACAGCAGTTCTTGTAAATTCCTCCTAAGCATCTCTCAATAAGAAGTAAACAGTTCTAAGGCACCTTGTAGTGACTGCTAGTTATGACCACCAAAAGATGATAGATCCAGCTAGGCATTTATTCTCCTGAAGTTCTACAGTGATTTACACTGGAACTACTGGAACAAACCTATGTATACTGTTGCTATTTAATACTTCCCTTAAAAATGTAGGAACTTGTGTTTTTATAAATCATGAGAAACTCAACTACAGTTGACAAAGTAATGCTAATGCATCAAAAATTTAAAGAGTTCTAAGAAATTCATCACTTATTCCTATGGAACAGCCATAAGCATAAAGTATCTTAAGTCACTGTCATTTCCCTTCTCTATGAAAATCTACTCTTTTCTGTCTGTCTAGTCTTGCTCCCCATTTGGCACCAGTCCTGAAGAGAATGACATCTTAGGCTAGTATGCTTATGCTCTCACCTATTGCACTTGGTTTTCCTTAAGGAACGTGATACATTTATCTTGAAATAGTCCTTGGGTACAAACTTTCTTTCCAAGATGTGCTGATGCAAGCAATTAGGAAAGAGATACTATCCTATGATCTGTTACAAGGTCTATAGGACATAAGGGAAAATGCTACTTCTATACTCATTAGGATACCTATAAAACTCTGACAGGTTTAGTCTGCATTTAAAGGTTTGTTGGCATACCTATGTTATTTAGCATGGGCAAAACAAAATTATACCTACAAGCAGCATAGCTCTCAAGGCACACCCTTACTACACAAGCAATACAATTCTCTTATTAGTAAAGCTTATTTCATTTGGCATTTAGCTGTACTGGTCAATTCTCTAATGCGAACAAGGTCCTAAATCAGTATTTGTTTAGAAGTGGCTACTACTGTCTGGGTCCTTGGTATGTGGTTGTCTAATCTTCCTCTAGAAAAACAAACTTTGCATTCAAAATGGCACAAATGTAGTCAGCTGCTGATACTCTTATTCTCTTGGTTGCAACAGACCTTTTGATTTCTGTGAACATCCTATAAACCATTCCATTCAATGTTTATGTTTCTAGAGAAGGTTATTATTGACAAACACTTCAAATATCAGGTCAAGATAATTCCACTAACTAATCCTAAAAGAACTGAGGATATATTAACGTGGGATTATTAAAGACAGGTAAAACAGAAAAACAGCTGATACTAGCCAGCAAAGTTTTAAGGACATTTTTTTCTCAAACAAATCTAATTTCATTCTTTGAGGCCGCAGTTTAATTGTCAGATGTAAGATCAACAGCTAGAACTTACCTAGGTTTTTGTGCAGTATTTCAATTCACTTGCACAAAGCTGCATAATTAAAAGAAACCACTGAACAATATTAATATATTTGTGTATCACATGGATTAACAACTGTGTCACTGCCAGACCTCAAAGAGCAGCTTTCAAAAGGAATTGCTACTGAATGAAACTGTTCATTGTAAAGGTTCTCCAAAACTGACACTGGGCCTGACACTATTTGACATCTTTATATATGAACTGGAAGTCTGTATATAACAACCCCCACAGCATTTGCAGAAAACAGTGTTTACAAGACAGATACTTATATAGATCACTTGATCTAGCTGCACTTTATCTAATCAAAATTCATTTTAAGGTAGACAGATGCAGAACTTAGTACCTAGGCACAAGGGATGGAGGCTGCTCCCACTGAGTAAAAGACTGCACCCTTAAAAGCCATAACTGCTAAAACAATTTTGGTGAGCATCATGGACTCATGGCACAGAATGAGCATCCAGGGTGTAAAGAGAGCTAATGAAAGCTTTGAAAAGATACACACTGGAGTAGTGAACCATATACAAAAAGGGAATTTTTTTCTGTATGTGGCACTGGTGGACTGCCACTAGAAAATTATGTATAGACTCAGTGTTCACCTTTTCAAAAAGACATTAAAATTCTGAAAAAAAACCCCAAACACGGTTATAGAAAATGTCTTTTCACATGTAGCTAAAAAGCACAATCTGTTTATTTTATCAGAAAGCAAACTGAGAAGAAACTTGGTTACACTGTCCATGTAGTTTGACAGAGAAACTGCCAGCCATATGGGGCTCCTTAAACTGGCTGGAAAGGTACAAGAACTCCTGTCTAGAAGGTGAAGCCAGGCACATGAAATAATAAATGAAGCACCATGTTTTTTTAAGTGTAAGTGACAATCTTTTGAAGTAAGTGCTACAAAAATTGAATAAAACTTTGATTCTTTGACATCTTCAGATAAGTTCTGGAGACCCTTAAAAAGTTATGTTTTAGCCAAACACAAGTAACCAGGCTCTGCACACAGGTAGGAAACACAAAGGCCTTGAGTAAAACATAACAGTCTTGCTATGCAGGAGACCAGGATCAGTGCCAAATAATCCTTTGTGACTTTACAGCATAGGAACATAATTAACTAGAATCTTGGATCCCAGTTGTCACTTGAACAGACACATAAGTGAGTATTTGAGAAGTCTGGGCTCACATTAAACACTGTGTAAGCACTGCTAGAAAACTGGAGAAGAATGGCCCGAAAGGACAAAATCTTGTCCGCATCTTTGTAATGAGATTTTTTTTTTAATGCAAAAGCTCATAATACTATTCAGACTTTATGGCACATGTACAGTATGGATCAAAAAAGGATATATTAATAGTACAGATAAAACACTTCTGTATAATTAGCTTAAATCATAACACATTCATTGAGATAATAGCAAGTGATATTTTTGTCTATAAATAAACTAGATTTTTTTATTCTGTATCATGAGAAATTCTATCATCAGTTTTGCGTTTTTGCCTTGGCCTATTCTTCCCATGGATACAGTATCTTCATAGATAATCTTCTGTATCTTTGCAGAGACCTTTTACTTTCCATGTGACCTTAGAAGGCCTAGTTTCATCTTCATTTTGAGGTCACTGAAATAATGACTGGTTGTTCTTGGACTGGATTGACCATCAAGAATCTAAGAAGTATATTACATAAGATACTATAAAAACAAGACTAAATTCCCACACACCAAAGGAATCAAACGGAAAATGGACAAGCCTGCAAACAACATCAAGCCAACTTGACACAAAACAGATATTTCACTGTGTACAAACAATAGCTCTTGGCTGATAAACCGAAAGAAGTTTTAAGGTTGTTTGTATTGTCATGAGATCATGCATTGCAGAATCATGGGTCTCCATCAAATGATTGAGAATTTTCTGATGGTGTGTGAAGGGACTGTAATAAAGATTTGTGAGATGGTATTTACTAATAGCTAATAGAGTCACTTTGTTCTAGATCTCTATTTTCTAGTCTTGATGAAAACAGTGTAATCTTCTACGTCCCTAAGAAAGCTTCTCTCTGTGTTGGCAAGGAAATGATAGAAGAGTGTAATTAAGCAATGATGACCCTAAAGTGAAATGTGGATTCTTTACAATATACAATGTCCTTCCCACCAGCCACATGTGTTTGTCAGATGTTTATAGAATCTTCATTAACTAAGAGCTTTGCTAGATAACAGAAGCTGAAGCATGGCATCAATGACTCTGATAAGGGCAAGTGTACAACCAATCTGCTTGACAACTGACAAGAGGCTGGGGTTTGAAGCAGACTGCAAAAAGAACACAAGAAAGTGATTTGCAAAGGGCATTCCAGTTGTTTGCCTTCCATCTCCTTTCCTCTGTCTGTAATGAAACAAGATTTTTAATCAGCTAAAATACCCTTGTTCTCTTGTCTCTCTCAGAAAGTAAATATAGAAGAAATGCATTATTTTGGAGTGTTAGCTGCACTGTCTGTTTTCAACATCATTGCCTGTTTGACAAGAGGCAAGCCTTTGGAAGACTGGGACAAGTTAACAGCTATGGGAAAGTCTGATGCACACTTTCATGATCCTGGGGAAGTGAAAGATGAGACTCATTTCGACTTTAAGTCTTTCCTGGAGAATATGAAGATGGATTTACTAAGGAGTTTGAATTTGTCAAGAGTCCCCTCACAAGTGAAGACTAAAGAAGAACCACCACAGTTCATGATTGATTTATACAACAGATATACTGCAGACAAGTCCTCCATCCCTGCATCCAATATTGTAAGGAGCTTCAGTACCGAAGGTAGGAGAAGTCCTGAATATGTGGACTAAATTTTTTAAAGAAGTACATGGATAGTAGGTACTCAGATTCTTTTGAAATTCAGAGGGACTTGAGTGACTAACTTCCACAGATTCTTCAGAAACAAAACAGATCAAAATTTTGGATTGCAGCCTTGCTCTGTAGTTTCTTTCAATCTTTACAAAAATACAATTACTTTAATTTTCTTATTTGATATTTTTACTGTATAATATTTTCTTCTCAAACACATCAACTAAGATGATGCACTGAATAACAGGGTTTACATGAATCATGTTGCCCAAAGCTAGAGATTTGGGACTAAGTTTTAGTGCTAGAATGCAAACTTTTGTTCCTCTATAATTGAGACATCCATGCTAGAGAGCTCTTCATTCAGGTGGGCTCTTCTCATACTTAAAAACCACAACAGCCAACTGAGAAATGTGTCTCTAGAACCAAGGAAGGAACAGCAGTGCTCCCCAAAAATTCTGATTTAGATGGAGAGACTTATATTGAAATGGGTAGCCAAGCTTGTCTCAAATAAAAAAAATCAATATCCCTGTCTGTGTAACATTACATAGACTTTTTAAAGCTCCATCAAAAAGAAGCAGTAAGAAAGAAGTAAATGCAATCTTTGTGATAAAAATGAGACGGGGAGAATCGAAGCTTCTGTTTATATGAAAAATAGACATACACAGGGAATAGCACTATGGAGAACTCCAAAATTAGTACCCCTATTCCTGAAATGGAAAGAAACCTTAGCACTATGAGCTAGATTATATATCTCACTCTCATTTCTGACTGCTTTAGTGGGTAAACACTGTGAAGAGGTGCCAATATTAGACAATTAAAATTGCCCTAAAACTCAATTATGACTGAATAATTATCTTAGATTGACCATCAAGCAGACCTCAGTCAGTGATGACTTTTAAACACTACCAATCTGATCTTTCAGCCAAATATCTGCCCCTCTGCCCAAGGCAGAGTTGCTGGTACTGCACATACTTTTGCAGGAAAAAAAAAATAAAAAAATAAAAAAATAAACAAAGCTCAGTGAATCCAATCTGGAACAGACGGAGATCTGGGCATGAAAGGCTGTTTATCACCAAGTTCCAATTTAGACAGACCCTGAAGATTCAGCTTCACTTCAGGGTTTTCAAAAACTTTTCTATTTCCCCAAATTCCCAGTAATCCAAGCTGCTTTCAAAGTTATTTGAAGACAACAACAAAAGTCTCAGCACAGTTAGTTCTTAGAGACACTTAAATTTAGAATCATAGAATGGGTTGGGTTGGAAAGAACCTTAAAGATTGTCTAGTTCCAACCCCCCTGCC
Source organism: Aegotheles bennettii (assembly GCA_013398125.1). Taxonomy (NCBI): domain Eukaryota; kingdom Metazoa; phylum Chordata; class Aves; order Caprimulgiformes; family Aegothelidae; genus Aegotheles; species Aegotheles bennettii. Next base: position 225,608 of record VZRW01011499.1, on the reverse strand, counting down.
ATAGGCAGGGACACCTCCCACTAGTCCAGGTTGCTCCAAGCCCTGTCCAACCTGGCCTTGAACCCTGCCAGGGAGGGGGCAGCCACAGCTTCTCTGGGCAACCTGTGCCAGTGTCTCACCACACTTACAGTAAAGAATTTCCTCCTAATAGCAAATCTAAATCTACTCTCTTTAAGCTTATAACTGTTATCCCTTGGTCTATCACTATGCGCCCTTGTAAAAAGACCCATAGTATATTTCTCTGTATTAGAAGGGCAGTTCATCCTGTTGCATGATAGGAGTACCAAATTCATAGTTTTTTTATGAATCCTTTATGTAAAAATCTCTTTAGGAAATTGCTAAATCTAAACACTCCCCAGATGTCTTACTTACATACTTAATATTGATCGACATCATCCACAGCTTAAGGCACTCATACGCTCTCCTCCACTCACCTGACCACGAAATCTTGGTGAAAATACTACCAACACCAGGGACGTCAATTTTCATTTTTCACTCCCTCCCATTGAAACATGGTCAGAAGACAGTATTTAAATTATTTTTTTTAATGCTGGGCAGCCATGCTCTTATTTTACCCACAAAATAAATCCTGAGTCTTTTAAAAGCAAGTTACCTGGACAGTCAGAAACACTGTAACCACGTTTTAATTTCCTATTGCAGATGTTGTTTCTTTAGCTTCACCAGAAGAAAATTCATTTCAGAAACACATCTTGTTCTTCAACATCTCTATTCCACGATATGAGGAAATCACCAGAGCTGAACTGAGAATTTATATCTCCTGTCACAGGGAAGTTGGGTCTCTCTCTAGGCTGGGAGGCAACATGGTCATTTATGATATTCTAGATGGAGACCACTGGGAAAACCCAGGAAGTACCAAATCTTTCCTTGTCTCCCACAATATCCAGGAGTGTGGCTGGGAGATGTTTGAAGTGTCCAGTGCTGTGAAAAGATGGGTCAGGGCAGACAAACCGAAGACTAAAAACAAGCTAGAGGTTGTTATAGAGAATACGGCTCTGGGTGGTTTCACTTGCGGGAAGCTGGATATCAGTGTTACCCCTGACGCTAAAAATCTGCCCCTGTTAATAGTGTTCTCCAATGACCGCAGCAATGGGACAAAAGAGACCAAAGTGGAGCTCCGGGACATGATTGTTCATGAACAAGAAAGTGTGCTAAAGAAATTAGGAAAGAACAACACTTCGTCTGAAGAGGAAGAACGGGAAGAGGAAAAGGCCATCACTGGGCTCCACCAGCAGTCCCCCAGAAGCAAGAGAAGCATCGGAGCCAACCACTGCCGGAGAACTTCCCTCCATGTGAACTTTGAAGAGATTGGATGGGATTCCTGGATCATTGCACCAAAAGATTATGAAGCTTTTGAGTGTAAAGGAGGTTGCTTCTTCCCTCTGACAGATAACGTTACCCCAACAAAACATGCTATCGTCCAAACTCTGGTGCATCTCCAAAACCCAAAGAAAGCTTCAAAGGCCTGTTGTGTTCCAACCAAATTGGATTCTATCTCCATTCTTTATAAGGATGATGCTGGTGTGCCCACTTTGATATATAACTACGAAGGGATGAAAGTGGCAGAATGCGGTTGCAGGTAGTATACAAGGCAGAATCTCTAAGAATAAGAATACCCTCTTTTTCTGCTCTGTGTAAATCTGTACACCAGTGATGCAAATCAAAATCCTAGCAAACAAGGTTTGGAGCAGAGTATGGGGCTGGTTGTTGTTGCTGCTTGTTTTAAAGGAAAACTGGCATTTAAAGAATAGCAGTCATTGAAAATAGCCTGCATTATAATCATGGCAAAGTGAATACTGGATTAAAATATTGTGAGATTGAATGAACTACGCATTACTTGGCAATAGTGATACAATTTGAATACCTTACTTCAACTTTTCTGTTTAATTGATTCTGTTTAGGTCACAAACTAAAGGATTTTCAATGGGGATTTAGGATGCCCTGTAAATGTTTAATAGATACTGAAATATAATTTTCTCAGCCAACTCTGACATTTTCAACTTCTGTAAAATTCAGTAAATGGAATTTAGTCTGCATGGTAAAGTCAGAAGTCTAAATCCTGCAAGTCTTTTCTCATATCAGTAATCTCAGAGGCTTTTACAGGCAAATTATTTGCTCCTGTAAGTGAAGATTTGCAGTATTCAAAACATAAGAGATTTTTAGCCTTATTTCATTCCCAAGTTCCCTTCTGTGGGTAGCAGGTGCCTTGGTTTCGGCTTTCTTATCCTCAGTGGCCCTATTTTTACCCCTTTATGGCACATACTTGAATGATAAGAAGTGCAGCCTTCCGCTTCTAAGACACTGTTTCCTAGGAGGAACAGCAGTCCTTATCTCTGCATGAAGATAAGGAGCCACTTTGACCTACTGCATATTCTTAGTATTTCTTTGCAAGAACATGTAGTCAAACGACGCTCAGCCTTAGAAGTTGTATCCTAAGAGCAGTGGAGGTTGGCAGAGCTCAGCACTTGTGAAAAGCCCATATTACTTTTTTAGAACCCTAAATATGTTCTTTGGAGTCTGACATTAGGCTCTGATTTTTTTTCAATTTCTTCTTAGGAGAAACTCTATTTTACATACAAAATTATTTCACCCCTTAGAAGTCTGGGAAAAGCTGAAAACTTCTGTCTGTGTTCTATGAGACTTATAGTGCTGTATGGGAAATATACTAACATACAATGTTTCTCCTGACTTCAGTTGTATTTTCACTAAACAAGGTCCCCATCTTTCCTGCAATTAAAATTCCTTTGATTCTAATGAAGGTTTTGCTTGTACAATGACAGACAAAGCATCTCCTGTTGGTTTCAGGTGATAGGTGTAAGTTCTGTACAATGCCACCACAGTTGTAAGTGCCATACAATGCCACCATAGTCCACCTCACTTCTACTCCTCCATCATCTTACACACACACACAAAAAAAATAAAAATCTATCAGAGAACACTTTTGATCCAAACGCATGGCAAACTACACATCTGTTCAAAATGGTGAAGAATATTGATGAGGCAAAAATCTAAACAGTAGCTTAATGTATGGAAGCAACGGGATTTAAATGGATCCATATGTTTTAAATTAGGGCAGCCTGTGGGCAAGACGAATTCATTTGGCATGAACAGGTCAGCTTGAAATCTAATACACAGTTTATTTACTATTGTTAACTTAATACAGAGCAAATAGCAGGTGACTGTGAGCAGGGTGGTTGTAATTCCATCAAGAACTGCTGGTTACATCACAAACCATGAGCACAAAGCACGATTCACCAGAATCCTTGGACTGATTTATAGCTTTTTCCTTTAGAACCGGGCTGCAATTGGATCAGATCCGAGATCTGGGTCCATGCAAACACCATCCATCCATAGCTGCATGTCATTAACCTCTTAAGCTTCCCATGGCAGTCCTCTCATTTTACCAATCCCCACTGGCTTCTGTCATCTCACAGTCATCGTTATGTCTTCCTCCTTTCAGGACCAACTGTATTCCCTCCCTGTTTTGTTCATGTCTCCTAAGCTCATGATATTTTGCCCAACTTCTCTTAATCAAGTAAAAGAAACCACCAAACAAGTACTTGGTATGATCACATTAGGGAAATTATTCACCCATGTGTCAAGGTAATTGTAGCTGTGTGCCCTTAAGTCATCTAAACACAAGGTCTTAGTTATATTATGACTTCACTGAATACAGGACTTTGTCCATAATTAAATGAAAAAGTGGGGAAGGGGAAAGACCAGTCCCCACATGCTCACAGAGAAACAATTTAATTTTATTGTATTTTATTTTCACATTCTAAAGTCAAATGTTGATCTTTGTTCCCAAGCTTACTTGGAGAGGGGGAAAAAAAATAATTAAAAAAAAGACCTAAAGCCATTTTGGATCAAATTGAGGTATCAGTACCTCAAAAACTCAGTTCCTAGCTATGCTATTGGAATTCCAGAGAAATTCTACAGATCCTGCCCCAAAACTGTACTGCAAGTCACTTCAGTTAATTGCTCATCCAGTCGGCTTCAATGATCACATTCCCACAGGCTTAACATTTTTGTTAGTACCATAGTAAAATGAAATATGAATCTTTCCATAGAGAGATGATCAGGGTCAAGAAGAAATGAGAACCCAGTAGGGACTACAGATGCTACCTATAGCATGGCTGAAGCATTTGTCAAAATGATGTTTGCTTTTACACTGTAAATTTAGCAGCTTGATTTATGTAGTTTTGAACACTTGATTTTAAACAATTTCTTGAGTTCCCTCATGTTTCAACTGCTTTGGGGTGCAATGAGTCAGCCAGGTGGCCAAGATGTGCTAGAGAGCATATAGGCTGCAAAGAGCAGGCAAAGCACTTGCCTCCTGCTTCAAGCTGGGCCCCATAGGACACTGAGAAAACCCTCTCCCAACACTGGATTCTGAATGTCAACCAGCAGCTTGCTGCTACTGAGGAGCAGGCTGGGGCTTGTGCACTGTCCAGCAGATGTACAGTTAAACTTTAAACTTACTTGTTTTACATAAACACATAGGTGCAGTGTGCTCTCCCTTGCAGGCTCATTAGCTCTGTGTGTAACAGCCCTGTAACATCAGAATCACCAGCTGACTCCACAGCCAATTTTAAGGCTACCCTATAGCACTTCAGTCTTAATAGATAAACATAGTAAGCGAGTAGAAGCTGGTCAGGAGATATAGCTGTTGCTATTTTTACCTAGCTTCCCACCTTGTCTGTGTAAGCAGCAGGCACAATGTCCTCTGATCTCATCCACTCTGCGCCACATCCCAACACAGAACAGCAGATGCAACTCATCACTTAACAACATAGCACCTGCAATCACTAAAAGTCAAAAAGATCTCCATCTTCACTATTCTTTTCCACAGGTGAAGAGACAATGACCTCATGGGATCTGGAGGCGTTCAGCTGGTATCTACTCAGACACCTTTATACCGGAAAGATCCTGACAACATAGAAAAGTGAAGCTAGAATTGCCAATTCCTGATATTCAGAATAATAGATTTTAGACTGCCTCTCAAGGAGGCTTATCATTTCAGACACAACTATGCTTTAACACAATTAATGCTGTTCCCAAACCACAGCTGATTCTTCTCTGCAGCTTCCTCAGAGCCTGGCCATTACCTCTTAGGTAACGCACATAGGTGCATGGCCATGTAGTGTGTAAGGTTCACGTAGGCACACATTGTGAGCTCCAGGAGGGATCAGTACCTTGCTGTAGACCCTCAGAGGCAGCACTGAAACCAACTTTGTTACTGCGAAGAAGAGCTGAAGGGTACAGATGGGAACACTTAACAAGCTGGCAAAGTAAGTAAGTAGTAAATGAACAATGTGAGTCAAGACCCCACTCTCAGTGTAACAACAGCTCCACATCCCCTCTGACTGCTCTGAACAGCTAACAGGACACTGCATCTGAGTACTACTTACCTCCCTCTCCCCATGTGGACTCCCCAACGTACATTTGTAGTGTGTTTGCAGAAACAAAAGCGGGGCAGATCCTTCCACAGTCTCTAGACAGCCAGGGTCTCGGAGAGCCCTGCCCACCCGCCCGCTGGGTGGGAGGCTCTAACTGCAGGTGCCTGAGGTGCAAATCTCCTCAGTGCCGCCCCGGGGCTGACCGAGGCCTACAAACCGCCTCAGAGCCACCTCTGTCCTCTTCCCAGCCTCGAGTGCTTTCTCTAATCCCTGCTGCCTCCATGCTGCCACGGTGCCACCGCCGGGCCGTGAGGAGCCCCCGGCTGCTCCAGCCGCCCCTCTCTGGGCACTGAGGGCTCTCCGTGCTGCCTCGGCGCCATCTTCAGGCGGCGAGGTGCTTCTGCACCGGCTCTGTTCCTTACTCCCCAGGCGCCTTCACACATCTTTTCACTCTCCTTCACATGGTATCTTAAAATCTCTCCGCTTAAAGCTGTCTCCTGCCGTCCCCCTCTGGGCTGCCCAGAGGCCTTTTGCCCTCTCCATGTCTCTGAGCTGCCCCGCTGCCATCTCTGCCCTGGCTGGGGCTGCCAGGCTGCCTCAGCAACATGTTGGCCTCTGGTCTGCCTCGGACCTGCTCCTGGTTCTTTTTTGCCCTCTCCCTTAAAGCTTCTGCTGAACCATCAGTCTTAATTTGGCTAAAAGCCTCACAGGAGAATGGTTTCGGTGTAGCCCTGGAAAATGGGATGCCCTGAGTCAGTCCCCTCGCTGAGGCGCAGGGTGCGGCTGGGGCCGGGTGGACCTGCCCTTAGCCCTCACGAGAGCTTCGGCTCTGGCCCAGCACCCCGGAGAGCTGAACGAGCAGTGACACGGCAGCCGGGGCCTTGGTAGCGGGCCAGCAACCAAAACTTCTGCTCCAGCAACCGGGAGAAAACTAGGCCTTTACGGCAAAACAGATAGCTTAAGATGTCAACAGGTGGCCTGCCAGGACGTGCTGGGCACTTCTATCCTATGCCAGCATGGCAGACAGTGCCAGGGCATGTTTGAACAGCCACCACAGCTGCTGGGCCTCCAGCGGCACAGTCTCTAGGAATCAGTTCAGTGGTAGCCATTCATGGTGCCTGGCCACTAAACAAAGGCTACTGTGAATGACTGGGGTTCTCACTATTTCAAGTAATAACCTCAGGACAGGAAGGCTCTTGATGCAATATTTAATATTCAGTATTTGTTATCGGCTAACTCTGGTGCGCCGTGCTGAACAAACATGTAAATCTCTCAGAAATGCAGGATCTAAGAAATACAGGCAATATAAAGCAAGCACATAATAGAGCAGTTCTTCAAGGAAGAATGCACGTAAATTTCCCCTTTTTGTTGAAAAATTACTTGCCAAAATTCAAAATTATATTCCTGAATTAGTTCAGACTGGATAGCTGCAATGCATTTTCCTTAAGCTCTCCTGAACTTTCTGCTTACCTGGAATATGGCAGTTCATCTGTTCAGTGAAGTTGGTCAATTTAAGTTTATCACAGCTGAGCTCTGTGAGCTGTGATGACTCTCCACCTGCTCCTGGTTGCAATGAGAGAGGTTTCAAAATGGGAACACATATTTTCTGCCCTCTCCTTATCTTTCAAAAAGTATACAAATTGTCTTCTCTTTTTTTTTTTCTTTTTCTCTCTCTTGGTCACTGTAAAAAGGGAGAAAGGGAAGGGAAGGGAAGGGAAGGGGAATGTTAACAGAAGAAATTCAAAATTCGACACATTCTGGATTTATATTTTTCTTATTACAAATGTAATCAATAAAGAACTCACTTGAGGTGCTATTTCCATTTTCATCAAATGGAAAGCTTTCAGTATTAAAGAAATGTGAAAGAAAACTTCCAACAGCTTTAATTTTAATTTTATGCAGGTTTGTAAAGCATAAGAACTGGAAGACCTAGGGACAAAAATTTAACATTACTTCTTTTGGTATGAGAATTATAAAGGAATCTAAGGGTGATACTAGTCATTATTTGTATTACCAAGAGGCCTAGAAAACCTGCTCAGTGACAAGGTTCCCTTTGTACCAAACAGTGCAAAAACAGTGAAAAGAAAGTCTTAGACCATACCTGTGCAAACCAGTCATGCCTGTCGCAGACAGCCATGAAGTAGCACTGACCCAGACTTGTACATCTATAAAAGGCAGTTGAGGTTTGTATAGAAATACTTACCAAAGTCCTGGAAGCACGAAATATTTCATTAGCATAGTCCTGCACTTGAGCTAATAAACCCTGCCTCTCAGTATTTAGGAGCCAAATATCTCCTTTACATTAATTCTAATCATAAAATATAATTTAAAATGTGTCTGTGCTAGAAGGCTCTACTAAAACCAAAAGTAATTTATTTCCAAATTTCAGTTTATCCTGTTGGCATTTCTGTCAATAGAAAAACTGCTCTTGCAGCCACCTTCAGATGAGCCTCCTGGTACTGTGGTTTATTGGTGACTAAATGGCCTACACAAGTCTGATGGAGGGAATGGTGAGATCAGCCACAAATCAGAACTAGGTAGTATTGCAGCAAAATGGATAGTGCAAAAAAATATATAGCAAAACATTCAATCTCACTCTTGTGAAAGCTTTTTAGCATGTGATCTGAGCGATGCAGGCTGTGCATGCAGACTGGTCTGGGACAGATAAAAGAAAATACCTCCTCTCAGAGTAGGTGTGAAGTTCATACCCACAGGAAGTCAGAAAATGAAATATTTGTGGACAGATTTTAAAGGATCATAAAATGTTATGAGTTATAAAGGCTAGAGCTAGGCCTGAGCTATTGAGGTCAGATCAAAACTAAAATCAAAATAGGAATTTTGCTTAGGTTATATTAGAAATTAGAATTGATGATAGAGTTACATTTTGGATCTAAGTACTCAGAGTTCAATGAACACACTTGCATTAAACAACATGTATGATAAAAATTTAAGATACGTGTATCAAGAAATGAGTAAGTAAATAGTCATTCTTCAAATCTTGAAGTATCCACACCACATAAGGACAGATTCTTACCTTCTAACACCATCTATAAAGAATTACCAAGGTAGCAGTGAGTGATACATGTCACATTGAATTCAGGACAAGAGAAATAGATCACTGAACAAATCCAGTGTGGAAAAATATTTTTTTCCACTGTCCTAGGTTTTTAAGTCACACATGTTGGGGAAAGCATTCATTTTACATTTACATTATGAAGTTAGTTGTATTTGTGTGTGCTAGTGGTAAAGTACACGAGGAAGAATATGCATCTAAACTTGAGGAATAAATTGAGCTGTGATGGGTTTCTATATCTTGGTTTTTACTGGGTAAAACTGAACACCATTCTGTATCTATTTCTCAAAACTCTAGCTTCATAGAAACCTCAGCTACAGATTCCAGCCCTTCTGATATGAAAATCTTTCGAACATGATACAATGCACAATAAATGTTAGAAAAACAGAAAAAAATTCTTTTTTAATCTTGTGATTTTACCACAATCACAGGCTGGAAAGGCCTATTTTATGACTTTTAACCTCTAGATGAAGCCTCGCTGGAGAAGAAAATTTTGAATTTGTAGAAATACTTCCTTAAATGCTAGGAAAAATGTTATCGCATAATGAGTTTAGCAGAACTCATTTAGATATGAAAGGTAATTGTCTGGCACATGTCCTGATTAAAAATGCTCAGTTACTGTGTGTTACTGTCTCCTTTCTGAGTATGATCTTCTTGGCAATTCTTCTATGTCTGTTATATTCAGAGCAATATGATGTGACTGTTAACAACTCATACGTAACATTTGTAACACCCTGCAACACCTTTTGCACAGCAAATTGAAACAAGTTATATTCATTTCTATTCTAAAAGCAGAAAGTGGCAGAGAAGAATACAGTGGGGAAAAAAGGCCCTTCCTTCTAAAAGAAAAGGGTTTTTTAAATATTTGCGGTGATTTAAACCGCGGAATGTAATTACTTTCAGGAAATCCAGAAAATATTAATTTCTTTAATTTTTATGGTAAATAATTTTAACCTTATTTCCACCATTATCCTGTACTTGGTATTAGTTTCATAGTACATAATGGACACTTACATTTATATGTACTGAAGGACTAAAAAAGAAGGTACTATGTACACTCCATAAACATGCAATGCCATTCTTTTTTCTGGGATAGAAAGATGCATGCTTAAAGCTACTGTACAGACAGACAGAAATAGAGATCTATCCTGACATATTCTTAGGGACATGGATTATTGTACTTTTTTTCCCAATTCCTGTCACAATGGATCCACTTTGTAACCCTGCTCCTTTGCTCCTGGCATGCCTTCCTCCAGCACCCAGAAGGAGTAAAACGAAGAAAGGAATAAGAAACAAAAAAGGGCTCATGGAACAATCCAGCTCCCTAGCCCAGCAGGCGAAATATCTAACCCTTCCATGTTTTTATATTCTTACTTCATTGTTTTAGGTCATACATATATTTTCTTTATTGCTATGATTTGTGTCCATCATAATAAAATTAGTTAGTCTATATCTTGCATTTCAAGTTAACTGAAAGATGTTGGAAAACACAAAAACTGTAAAGTAACATTAAAATGTTAAGCACTCCAAAGTGGAAAATGTCAGAATTAAGATTTTCCCTGCATCATCCACCTCTTGGTTGGATGCATTAATTACACAATCATGGCTCATAATGTTTTTATTTCAGATGTCCCCTGCCTTGTCAGTACACAGAGTGTGGTGCTTAAGAACTAAGTTGGGGATTTATGAAATACAGTATCTTGTCTATTGAATTGATTGCCTTAATGTATGCTACAGTGTGTGCAATTGTTCCTGTGGTAACAGCATCTAGAAACACTATCAGAAGTTGGAAGTAAAGGTAAGGTATGAGGTAGACATCAATGTAGCAAAAGTGATCCTTGGCCCCTGAAACTTTCCAAGCTGGACAGACAGAAGAGCCCTGGGTTAGAAAAGCAATAGAAATCTATTTGCCCAAGGTTTTGTCCACTGTATTGGCCACACAAGGAATTAATGCAGCTCTGGAAATAAATCCTGTAGCTCAAAAGTCAATGTCTGGACAAAGTGTGGTTATGCTGGAGAGTTTTTGTTCCAGCTATCTTTTCCCTAGAGTGCTGGATTATTCTTTGCAGGAAGAAAGCAAGAAGAGCAATTCAAACTGGTGATAATGTCCAGGAGTTAGGTCAGTGACAGATGTCACACATTGACACAATATAGAACAGACCCTGAAATTAATAAGATACAACAGATTTGAATCTACTGCTTCTCTACTAATGAGGCACACAGAATGTTGCTGTGGCACACATGAAGCTTAGTTACTTATTTTTACCTTATCAACAACAATTTCAACTATATCCTGGGCATCTCTTTTGACAAGAGAAGTGGCATCATTTTTTAAACTAGGATTTAATTTTTACAGATGGTAGCACAGCCTGGTCGCCAGGGATACCTGTGATTATAACATCAAGTTTTACAGCTTTTGCCATAGAGCAGTCCTTTCTCTAGTGGCCTCTGATTAACAAATTAATTGTTCCCTCTGATGGATTTACACTTGTACATTTACATACACACAGATACAAGTCAACGATGGGATGACATAGTACCTACACATATAGATGAGGCTGTTCCTATATGGACATGTCAAAGGAGGGAACTTCACAAAACTTTATTACTCCCAACTGAATGCCCCAAAAAAGGGGACTGCACTAAACTTTGCTCATGTGACTGGCAGGTATGGCAGGCTTCACTCATGACACTCACACGTGATACCAACAGAGTGCACCCCACCAGGATAGTCCATCTTTAGATTCTTTCCTCCACATGTATTCATATGTAGCAACAAGTGACATTTTGAAAGCAATATGAAAACTTGCTCTTCCCAGATTCCTAGTCTATTCTTGCAGCTACCTCCAGCAAGCGGAATGGCTGGGGTAGCAACTCATTTCAGACTTCAAGCCAAGAATCTGTTTTTGTATGTCTTTGTCATGTCATACTGGAGCTCTGAATGTTGACAGCTCACACGGGTACAGCCTGCAGCTGCATCCCACATATTCTGATCCTCTTTCAAACTCTTAATACAATAGGGTCTTGAATACATTGTGAGAAGAAGCAAACAACCCCCCATGTTCTATTTTGGTATGTTGAGCCTAAAGTCTATTGGCTGGGAGCTGTCATCAGACATGACCATATGTTACTCAATGGTATTACAAGTAAATCCTAATTGAGTGCAAATTATGAAGATTAAAGTCACCTCAGATTTAGCTGTATTATGTTGAGGCAAATGTATTTCAAAGTCCTGTTTAAAGTACTGGCAATTCTCAGCACAGAAATTAACAGGCTGTCATTACCTTGGATTTTATGAGCTGTTCTAAATGTCTGGAGTCCCTTGTTTGGAGGCCTTAGTCATAGAATGTAAGAACAGTTCTTTGCAGCTCAGACTGAAAAACACCAAAGACAATGTATTGTCAACAACTTTTGAAAAAATATTAAATATTGATACAACTAAGTCACTGAAGAATCTCCTAGTATAAGCTTTCCATAAATAATGGTAAAAGGCTGGATGACTGATGTTATAATTGTGGTTAAAATGAAAGTTTGGGATTTAAGTAATCCACTGTCAGGATAAGCCAGGACCAGTTTATAAAAGGCAATGCATTATCTTTTGAATAGAAATAACTGACAGAAACATCTTCCTTGATGATTGGAGCTTATTATTTTTTCATAAGAGGGCTGTGAAGTAGTAAGGAGCTGAACTTCATCTATTGGTGCAGTTCGAATGATGCACTCAATTTTAATGAGATTAAAGGTTTAATGCAGATAAAAGATTGTTATCTGTTCAGTGCACCTGGATTCAACACAGAGATTTCAGTGTGATTCACAAACAGAGCCATAGGAGACCTACGTTCGTCTTGATCAATAAGAGCTTCTGACTTCTTTCCTTCTTTTCTATTCCATACAAAGACAAAATGATCAGGACACATTTCTTCCTGTTTTCAGCACTGATCATGTGCAGCATACCTGCTGAGGAAATCTTTCAGCCAACTCTAGTGTTGGACATGGCTAAAGTTCTTCTGGATAACTACTGCTATCCCGAAAACCTAGTGGGAATGCAAGAAGCCATTGAACAAGCAATCAAGAGTGGGGAGATCCTGAACATCTCAGATCCAAAAATGCTGGCCAGTGTCTTGACAGCTGGAGTGCAGGGTGCTTTGAATGACCCAAGACTGGTGATTTCCTATGAGCCATCACTGCATTCAGCTCCCAAACAAGAAGCTGAGGCTTCGCCCACTCGTGAACAACTCTTGAGTCTTATTGAGCATGTGGTCACTTACGACAAGCTGGAGGGCAATGTTGGCTACCTGAGGACTGATTATATCATAGGACAGGATGTTGTGCAGAAAGTTGGAGATTTTCTGGTAGACAAGGTGTGGAAGACACTGATAGAGACATCTGCCCTGGTGATAGATCTTCGTTACAGCACTGGGGGACAGATTTCTGGCCTCCCCTTTGTCATCTCATACTTACATGAAGGAGACAAGATGCTGCATGTTGAGACTGTATACAATCGGCCCTCCAACACCACCACAGAGATATGGACACTGCCAAATGTGTTGGGAGAGAGGTATAGTAAAGACAAGGATGTCATTGTTTTGATCAGCCGCCATACCACAGGAGTGGCTGAAGATGTGGCTTACATCCTCAAGCACATGAACAGGGCTATCATTGTTGGGGAGAAGACAGCTGGGGGCTCGCTGGACATCCAGAAGCTGCGTATTGGCCCCTCCAACTTCTATATGATGGTTCCCGTGTCACGATCTGTGAGCCCCTTGAGTGGGGGTGGACAGAGTTGGGAGGTGAGTGGGGTGACACCATGTGTGGCTACTGAAGCAGAGCAAGCCTTGCAGAAATCCCTGGACATCCTGGCAATGCGCAGAGCAGTGCCTGGGACCCTAAGCAACCTCATAAACTTATTAAAGAACTATTACACCTTAGTGGAGCGGGTGCCAGCACTGCTGCAGCACCTTGTCACCTCTGACTTCTCTTCTGTGCAGTCAGCAGAAGACCTGGCCACCAAACTCAACACTGATATGCAGACCTTATCTGAAGACCCCCGCCTGTTGGTCCGAGTCATGATGCCAGGTGAAGTTGCTGCCCCCTTTGTTGAGAAGCCAATTGCACTGGCAGCCAGCTTACCTGACAATGAGCAACTGCTGCATGCTTTGGTGGATACGGTATTCAAGGTGTCCGTGTTGCCAGGCAATGTTGGCTACATGCGCTTTGATGAGTTTGCTGATATCTCCGTGCTTGCTAAGATGGGACCTTACATTGTCCCCAAAGTGTGGGAGCCACTCCAAAATACAGAGAACTTGATCATCGACCTACGTTACAACCCTGGGGGGCCTTCTTCCTCTGCTGTGCCTATGCTACTCTCCTATTTCCAAGATCCTGCTGCTGGCCCTGTCCATCTCTTCACAACCTATGACAGGCGCACCAACCACACACAGGAGCACAACAGCCAGGCAGAACTGGTGGGCCAGCCCTATGGGACTCAGCGTGGCATTTACCTGCTCACCAGCCACCACACTGCTACAGCTGCTGAGGAGTTTGCTTACCTCATGCAGTCCCTGGGCCGTGCCACACTGATTGGTGAGATCACAGCAGGAAGCCTCTCACACACCATTACCTTCCCTCTGCTGCAGCCTGAGCAGGGAATAACCCGTGGCCTAACTCTCACGGTTCCTGTCATCACCTTCATTGACAACCATGGGGAAACCTGGATGGGCGGTGGAGTTGTGCCTGATGCCATAGTGTTGGCTGAGGATGCACTAGAGAAGGCTGAAGAGGTGCTAGCTTTCCACAAGAACATGGGAATACTTTTGGAGGGTACCGGGCAACTCCTAGAGGCTCACTATGCCATCCCAGAAGTGGCTGCTAAGGCCAGTGCTATGCTTAGCACCAAACGGGCCCAAGGAGGTTATCGATCAGCTGTAGACTTTGAGACATTGGCTTCCCAGCTTACCAGTGACTTGCAGGAGGCCTCGGGGGACCACCGGCTTCATGTCTTCCACAGCCATGTGGAACCAACATCAGAAGAACAGCTTCCCAACCTGATTCCCAGCCGTGAGGAGCTGAGCTACATTATTGAGGCACTCTTCAAAATTGAAGTATTGCCAGGCAACCTGGGTTATCTTCGCTTTGATATGATGGCTGAGGCAGAAACAGTGAAGGCCATTGGGCCCCAGCTGTTGCAGACGGTATGGAACAAACTGGTGGACACAGATTCCATGATTATTGACATGAGGTACAACACAGGTGGCTACTCCACTGCCATCCCAATACTTTGTTCCTACTTTTTTGAGCCTGAGCCTCGGCAACACCTCTACACTGTCTTTGATCGTAGTACCTCCCACAGCACAGAGGTGTGGACTCTCCCCCAAGTCACTGGCGAGAGATACGGCTCCCTCAAGGACATCTACATCCTAACAAGTCATATGAGTGGCTCAGCAGCTGAAGCTTTTACTCGTGCTATGAAGGATCTGCACCGGGCCACAGTCATTGGCGAGCCAACAGTTGGTGGTTCCCTCTCAGCGAGCATTTACCGTGTTGGTAGCAGTTCCCTGTATGCCTCCATCCCCAGCCAAGTGGTGCTCAGCCCAGTCACTGGCAAAGTGTGGAGTGTGTCTGGGGTGGAGCCACACATCACCGTCCAGGCCAGTGAAGCTATGGCTGTAGCTCAGCACATTGCTAACCTGCGTGCCCAGGTGCCACAGATACTGCAAACTGTAGGCAAGCTTGTGGCAGATAATTATGCCTTTGTGGACATTGGGACTGTTATAGCATCCAGCCTCACTGAGAATATCAACAAA
This sequence comes from Aegotheles bennettii, assembly GCA_013398125.1. Lineage (NCBI taxonomy): Eukaryota > Metazoa > Chordata > Aves > Caprimulgiformes > Aegothelidae > Aegotheles > Aegotheles bennettii. The sequence goes on along the minus strand of VZRW01011499.1, from coordinate 210,315 downwards.
GACAGTTATAAAATGATTAATACAGAAGAGGAGCTGGCCAGGAAGGTGACTGACAGCTTGAAAGCTCTTTCTGATGATGAGCATCTGAAAATACTCTACATCCCTGAACATGCCAAGGACATCGTCCCAGGGATCATACCAAAACAGGTACAGTTCCCTTCTACTCAGCTACACTGATGCCAGCTAGAATGGGAGCACTGAGTCAGATATCTTATCTCATTTCTAACCTGTATCATAAATGCACCAGGATTTACTTGTGCCCTTTAGAGAAGTCAGTGCCTGAGTGGGTTTTGGAGGCTGAGCCCTCTCTGACACTAAGGCAAGTCAGAGTAGTAGCTTGTGGTAGTAGATGGTAGTTCTGGATGCATGCATTTTAGGGACAACAACCTTCAGGCTGTGAATCTTTCTCTGCTGCCATCTACAAAAGCAAGGACTCTGATGCAGGGCTTCATGGTTAGAGGGGAGATATCTAATTTTCTCTGTGATCCCCTCTCAGTGCTATGGCTTTTCAAGCTGCAATAAGTTAATGCAGAGACTCATGGTTGTAAACTGAGTTTGTAATTCAAGAAAAATTTGGTTGGACCAGCATAAATGCATACATCCGCAAAGCAAGCAGCCACATATTTTTAAGTGGATTTTTCTATATAAAATTTCTGTACCTGACTTCTAATCCTATTCCACCAGAATAACAAGCAACTCCTTTAGTAGTGACAGTGGAAAGTTGTTCTGATTGTAGCTTGTGCTCAGCATCAGACAGTTTCCCAGTGACCTAGAAAAACTTTGGAAGAAGTATCTGGGTGGAAGTAAGGTGACCCCGGGGAGAAATTGATTTTTAATAATCTACTTTTGCCCTTGCTGTGTGGTTTGCATAACAGTCTGTGCTTTGTTCTGAGCCTGGGTATTTATACACTGGTCTGCTTTGGCAATCTTTCTTGTTCATTGTTGTGCTGGAGGGAGCTCCCAAGAGCACTTGTTAAAATTCCATCTTCAAATTAAAAGGAGGGTTAGGATAACCTGATCCCTTTCTTGGATGGAGTTAGCCCCTTTCTGGCTACTGCTCTAGCAGGGCTGTCAGAGACGTCTTTTCTCAAGGGACTCATAAAATTACTTTTTGAAGAGAATGCATTTGCCTTTGCAATGAACCTGAGTGTACTAAGTGTCAGGTAACTATTAAATGTTTCCTAAGGGAGGAAATCTCTAGGCTTCCACCCTCTGAAGTTTTTGGCATGCATGATTTAAAGTGGGCATAACCTTTGTGGTATTATCTCCAACACTAAGGTCAAGGACAAAATCTAAGCATTACCAAGAGAGGACAGTTTTTTCAAGTTTGTTAACCAAGAACTGCTGGGTCTATTCTTGCCTCTAAGCTTATATGGAAATAATTAATTAAAGGATTTTTCTATTCTATCACTCTCCCTCCTGCATTTGTTTGGTGTAGTAAACTTCACTCTAAAGATGTTTTTGACAGAGCTTCCTGCTAAATTATTAGCAGCATATCAGTAGTGATACAACGTAATTTCTCCCAATTCTACAAAGTGGGCCCATCTTGCAAGTTAATTGCTGTTTAGCTATTTTCACTTGTTCAAACCTATTTACTTTATTCAGACTTTGAATGTTGAGAACAGGATGAACAGGACAAATATCTTGTCACTAATTCTGATCCCAACAGAGCTAGCGAGGAAATGCCATTATACTAATCAATGCCTCTGTTTACCTCAGTTCTTTGTCAAAGAAAAATGATTGGAAGAGGTCAAGGGATACATCTATAAGAAGGAAATCACATCCGTGTGGATGAAAATTGGGACAAAGCTGAGATTTCTTGCAAGGGGAAAAAATGTATACATAGAGGAGAAGCACAGGTCCCTTATGAGGCTAGAATAGTTTCCAAAGCTTTTATAGTGCTTGGGGAAATTGGGAGGCAGAGAAACAAGAGAGCAGTGTTAAGACATTTTAAGGCAAAAGAGGATGAGTGAATGAAGACACTGTAGTCACTGAAGTAAAGGCTGTTCCTTGTGATAGAGATAAAAGAAAATTCACTTATTCTACCCTGACCTGGGCAGGAAGAGTAGCTTTGTTTCCTGCCTTGCTTTTGCAGGTCCAAGAGGGATGCTTTCTGTGGAACATTTCAGGAATACCCAATACCAATACCCCAGAGGGCAAATGCCTTAAGATTACAGTGAAGCTTACATGATGGCACTAATTGCATTTATAATTTTTTTTTTGACAGTTCTATACATGGACATAGTGGCTCTTTTAATCTGTATCACATTTATTCCTCAAAAATCCAAGAATTAGTTTTTATCTTGCACTATCTACCTTCCAAGCCACCCTTTCCCTTGACAGTGGGATTTTCTTGATAATGACCTTGACAGTGAAGCAGATCCAACACAATTAAATGAAAGTTACGATGAATAACTGCAAGAAGAATGGGATGGGACATAGGAGACAGACAAGTGAAATGCATGTAGACCTCTGCATCTGCTACACTAGAATAGCTGCTGAAACATAATATAGGGTAGTGAATATGTCTCCTCTAAGACAACAGCAAGGTCAAGGCTAGCCGGAGATGGCTGCTGCATAAATGCCACTTTCTGAAGTCAGACTTCCCAGAGGCAAATGTTGTATAGATTGCTTGTGATTAAGAAAATAACCTTTTGCTTATAAGGCAGAGCTCAGTAAACCTGCTGATGCTCAGTTCAGCAATCCCTACTTCCTATGCTTCTGTTTGCCTCTCTGTCCCTCCAGTTATACCTTCCTTCCCATACTGAAACATTTGTGTTCATGAGTACCTGTGTATTGTAGACTGCCTATGGAAGAACTGGTTTTGGCAAATGTGTTATGTCAATTTTAAGTGACAAGAGTCTCCCTGGGTGACTCTTTTGGCCCCTTGATAATGCTCAAATACTTTTAATGAAGTCTTCACATCTAAGAGAGTTTTTGTATTAATGTATTAGACAAGCAGCTGAAAATGATGATCGGAATAAAAGACAAAAAGGAATCCTTTATATCCTCTCAAGGATTTAAGGGAATCCTTGAACTATCTTCAAGGAATTGTCCTGCATTTGAAGTCCTTCTTTTTCTGGATAGATAATATGCACCTACAGGAAAGTATTGTCCTTGCTGAAGGAGGCAGTAGTTCCAGATGTTTCACCAGAAAGGAGTATCGTTTGATTATGTTCCTTCATTAATGAGTGAAATTAAAATGTTCAGCTTCAAAGTGTCAAGATAGATAATCAAATTGCTACATCTGTTGCTAACAAGTAGAAAAAAAATTGTTGGGGAGGTGCTGATTTATCTCAACATAACCACAGTAAAGTCAGTGGAACTATAGAAGTTTATGCAAGCCATAAAATGTTTCATGTTTAACTCTCATTGACCCTTCACCATTTGCAATTAATGCTTGCTTCTTGTATTTGGTGCAGAAAAGGACATGACACTTTGTTAACCACTTTTGTTCTTTTTGTAATACCTTTCATTTTCTGATCCTGATACTCAAGCTCAGTGCAGCTACATTTGCAGTTACAATCCCACCAAAGGGATCAGTTTGTACTTATTTTTTTCCAGTTATTAATGTTACAATAGATTTGGCCATAAGTTTTAAGGATTTTCAATAAAATTTGGATGAAAATCAAAATTTCAAATGTAGTCTTCCAGGGCATTGACTTGATTATAACTGCTCACTGGCTTCCAATGAGTATGTTACAAGCTGTGTATTGTCAGAGCAGGCTTACACACTGCTGTGTACCACCACTCTTTGTGGGGTGAAGATACAGCTTCTCACTCTGCCCTGCGCTTCCTCACTGGGGACTGAGAGCCTTAAACAACCTCTTTTAATCCTTTCCAAACCACTGTCCCAGAGGGTTTCAGCTTTTGCTTGTGGTAACCCTCCCATCCCGGCTGTCTTGGTGCCACAGAGGGCAATGTTAGAATTCAAAGCTACAGTTCTGAAAAAAATGGAGAAATGATCTGTGAAAAGTAGGATGAGGTTAAATAAGAACACGTGGAAAGTTCTTACACAGTTTCTAGGGTAAGAGTAATTGACTGCACAACTCTGGGAGCAAAAAAGCTTATTTAGGGGGAGTTCTGTAAAAAAGCATATGGGTTCTTCAGAGTTAATAAGCTGAACACAAGTCAATAGAGTCAGGTTGTGGCAGTGAAAAATAGTAATCATCAAACTGGAATGGATAAAGAGGAATATAATCAGTAAGATGTGGAGTCTTTTGCTACATTCAACTCTAAAAAAAATCCAGCTAGGGTATACTGTGAGCAGTCTTGGGCAATGCTTTCCTGAAAAGATGTGGCTCAAGTGAAGGAATTGCAGAAGAAAGGAACAGGAGTAAAGAGACGAGTGAATAAGAGTCATCTTGAAAAAGTTAAAAAATAATGAGTTCTTTATTGCAGAGAAAAGAAAACTGAGAGGAGACATGAAAAGTTTTTAGATATGTACGAGGCTGTTTCAAATATGAAGAGAATAATCTGTTCCCTTGTCCTTGGTGAATAGGCCAAGAAGTAATGCACTTAAACGGTAAAAATTGTGAACTTAGACTGTTTACACTAGATGTTGAAAACATCTTTGGAATAGCAAGGCTAGTGACATTCTAGACTGGATAGCCTGGAAATCACCCAGTGATACAGATGTTTTTAAGAGCAAGCGAGACTCAGCTGTCAGGGATATAGCTGATCCTGCTCAGTCCTTGAGATTGGGGACCTACTAGGAAGGATGGTTCCATTCTAGCCTGTGAGGGTATACAAGGAACCCAAATGTTATTCTAAGAAAGAAAGACACCACTCTACCACCCAGCCCCTGAGATCTCATGGTTCTTAAACCAATCTCAGGATTTGCAATAGCACAAGGGTTTTGCCTGATAATATTTTAACAACTGGCAGTTGACAGCACTAACAGCCTTAATGGAAATCAGTTACATTATAATGGTCAATACAAAATTAGATATGAAAATACAGTTTCCATCTAAATAGACAAAACAACTTAGGGGAGAGGTGAATGGGGAGAAAAGAGGGAAGAGAGGCACAGCTGGAAAAGTAGTTTGCCCGTGGTTGAGGTACGTGCCAATAGCAGAACCAGTGATGAAACTCCATGCCTGAGTCCCAGGGCAGCATTCTAGGTCCCATTTTGTGTTACATTACTTGCTCCAGTTAGGCCACTCACTTGTGGAAGAAGACTGCAGAATAGGGCTGGGGACCCTATATAGTTAATGAAAAACAATTCTTCCTTGGCTTAAGTGGTGCTAGCTTGGAGGTCCTGTAGTCTAGCCACATTGCTTATAGTGTTTTTACTGAGGCACCTGAGGGTTTATATTTAACCATCAACTCATTTGTATGTAAACATTGTCTGACTGAGCAACAGGATCTTACTTTCAGCTGCATCCTGTCCCAGCTTGTCCTTGGCCTGCAAACAGATCTCTGCCTTCCAAAGGAGAGCACACTGTTGCTCTCTGAAGCTAGACTCCCCACCTTAGGTACCAGCAGCATATGGCCCATGTGCCAGTATCATGAACCTGAAGTTTCCCAGGACAGTAACTCAGTAACTCTCTCTTCTGTCAGTCCTAGCCTCCTCTCTTCTTTTGCTTAAAAACTAGGCTTCCCCCAAACCCCCAAAATCACATTCTGAGTGCTTTTCATCTGACTTCTGGCCTCAGAGCTTTTAGAATGGATATATTTTCATACTTCTTCCTGCAGCCATGAAGATGAAGAGTTTCTTTGAGATTCTTGCATATTCATTTTACCCCACGGGACCTGAGGCTTCAAGAGCAAACTGCCCACCTTGAAAACTGTATTGAGTTTTCAAAAGTTAGCAGCACTGCTAATGAGCACTGAAGTCCTCAGTGAACAAAGATGTGATGTAGCACAGTAAAAGAACAAGTAGAAAAAAAATTACCATAGACAGAGAAGTTATTCTTAATCAACATGTTTATGGGCATGCATCTAGCAATGATTGTTGGAGACAGAGCTAAGAAATCTGTGTGTTCAGTTAAAACATCTTTAGTAAGTGGCTGAGAGTAGCACATCAATTTTATTCGTAGATGTTACCAATGAGTGATGATTATTTTCTCCTGGGGGGACCAATACCTCAGAACTAGATACAAACTCTGTCAGAACAATGCAATACATGCTGGATATATTCTTCAAAACTGTGATTTGTTAATCAAAGTACAGTGGGCAGATCAAGTAGCATTGCTGTCACTGGGAAATGGATTGGAAATGACAAACTCAGTAGTGCTGGACTGATGTTTACAGTTCAGATACAGTGGTTTTTTTCACAAGGGACAGGGATAAAGAAAGGTAGAGAAAAGAACTCAGTAGAGTTTGCTGTCAACATTCGATCAACTACTGGCCAACAGGGCTTTTAAATTAATATTTGAAAATTTGGCATACAGAAGGCACTGAATGACAAAGAAGCCCAGGGCAGCCAGAAGTGTGATACAGTGGTAATACTGCTTCAGGTAAAGGTAATTGTGCTTGAGCTGTGTCAAGTACAGCTGTATTCAAACATCTTTGAAACACTGTCTCTGCTGTGGCAGACCTGCATTTGTCAGGGGCACAACCCCAGACCACTACATGTAGGGCAGGAAATTGCCTGACTCCTCTACAGTTGCAGAAAGCCCAAATGCCTCCTAAATTCTGAGGCATATTGCAGGTTGGGACAGCACCTTTTAGCACATGACTCACTGCTGACTTCTTGCTCTTTTGGGTATAAAAGTATGGATTGTCTGCGGTTGAGCTATGGCAGAGGACAACTGATTAAATAGCAAGCATAAAATAATTTTCACAGCAACCCTGAGAAGAAGGAAAATTGCTGAAGGTCACATAAGTCATATATATCCCAAAGCCTTATCTCCTTAAGCTGAAGGAGAGTCTTTCATTTTCAGACACATGCATGCAAAACATAAGTTTGGCAATAGAAGCAGGCTATGACTCCCGTGCATGTAGGGGTTACTAGGATTACTTTATTAGTTGGCTACACATTGTCATTAAAAAAAATTTCTACTGTTTAATAAGATAAGCTAAACAAAATTAAATCAATCAAAGCTTAACACGTGAGACTCCAGACACATGGCTACCACATAAGAGATTTAACACAGTCTACCTCCTGAGTATCCTAGCACATGCCCAACACATCAGGTTCCTCACTGTCACAGGGACTGGCTCATCAAGAGGGGCTGGAGCCAGACTCACCCGCAGCCAGCAGCTGCTTGTTCACTGAGGCCAAGTGCCTTATTTAGAAAGAACTGCTAAGGGAAACAAGCGGGCTTGGGTGGCAGGTCTGGGAGAGTAGCATATGCTGCTGGCTGGGGGATAGTTATTGTAGCCTTCTCATCCTCTTTGTTCCAAGTAAATTCCTGTATTCTTGAAAAATAAACTGAGTCCTGACAAACAGGACTGATCCAGACTCTAGGCATGCTATTGATGCACCATGCACTGTGCAAACAGCACAGCAGCCAATGCTAACCTATGTTTAATACACAAAAATCTTAATATCATTCATTATGTTCTTCAAATTTGGTCACATTTCTCATATATGTACCACCCAGACTAAACTTGACCCATATAATTATTTTTAAATCTTGTGCCAAGCTATCGGTGCCAACAAATGATTTGTTTTGTTTTTCCAAACTCTTTCAGATCCCTTCCCCAGAAGGTTTGGAAGATCTGATTAAATTTTCATTCCACACAAAGGTATTTGAAAACAACATCGGCTATCTGAGATTTGATATGTTTGGAGACTCTGAACTTCTAACCCAGGTGTCCGACCTACTAGTAGAGCATGTTTGGAAGAAAATTGTTCACACAGATGCATTAATCATAGACATGAGGTAAACCTTTAAATGACAAATAACAAAGCTCTTTCAAACAGCATTTTATTTGTAACAGTGGATTAGCTTTACATGGCTTACTATCCTGTTTACAGGCTAACGATGCTGGTATTAAATGAAAAAATGAAAACAGCCAAGGAAAACAGTAACAGTCTTGAAGTGTATCTCAAGATAAAATGTACCATCACTCAAGATGTTTAGAACTAAATAGGTGAATTTACAGAATATGTTGCAGAACGCAATCCTGGACGTCACATCTGGTTTTTTTCTCTGATTTATTTCTAATCTAACTCTGCATGTGCCTTATATGGCTTAATTAAATCTTTTGCTGCAGGCAGCAGTCAAGTGATTGAACAGTCAAAAAAACCAGACCATGCATAAGGCTGTGTTGCAACATCTAGTTTGCCATATCTGCAGTGCTAAATTATCCTGGGCAATCAGCCCTGTACAGAATGACCCTTGTGCACAGACCACAAAGATGGCTTAAAGGTACTGTTGCCTGAGAGGTACTGTAGCACTCCTAGACACTGCTGCAGCAAGCTGCAGCATCATATGCCTGCTCTCATTTAGGATTCTGTTGTGCCAGCAGTGTGTCAACAGTGTGCCAACAATGCTCCAAAACTTACGAGCCAGAAGATGACATTCATTTATTGTCAGCTATCAGAGCAGATGAATACTACAAATACTCATTTCCCCTAAAATATTTAGACAAGTAATTCCCTTATTTTGGTCCAAAGCTAATTTTTGTCATCCGAGAACATTAAAAAGATCAACTAAAGAAAGTAAAGCCTTTATAAGAACTCATTTTTAATGCCATTGTCATCATGGAGCTCTCAATATTTGGTAATCTTAATATTCTTCTGGGATTTGCAGCACGTGCAGAAAAAGATGAGTATGGCAATGAAAGCAGAGAGATCAATCTCACTATGTGAGCACAGAGGAGGCAGGGCAGCAACCAATCACACACACCCATGGCTGAATTCAAATTCAGCAAAGTCACCAACATCGTCCAATAGACATGAGATGGGACTGGGACTTTCCTCTTTCTTGCCTCAGTTTTCTCCCAAGCTAAAACTCATATCAGGGCCAGGGGCAATAAACAGCAAAGATGAAATTGTGTCCCAGGTACCAAATTGTCTCATTATAGTTATTTTCTTGGGTTTCTTTGTTGTGGGTTTTTTTTTTTATTAATATATATTTCCAGCCATTTGAGTGCACACAAAAGACCTAGTCTCTAAACACATTTAAAAGAGAATCCCAAACATTTTGCTTTTTCAAATTGTCCCTAAACCAATCTTATAATTTTAAGGCAAAGCTGATAATTTCAATTTTGCATGGGATTAACCATAATGAATAACGTTTCTCATTTTACAAGTTTCTCTCCCTGGAACAACTGGACCACTGATGAATTTTGTAGTTTGTTAATTTCAATTTTGCATGGGATTAACCATAATGAATAACGTTTCTCATTTTACAAGTTTCTCTCCCTGGAACAACTGGACCACTGATGAATTTTGTAGTTTGTTAATTTCAATTTTGCATGGGATTAACCATAATGCATAATGTCTCTCACCTTAATAGTTGCCATTCATTGAAAAGCTGTGCTACTCATAAACTTCTAATTTTTAACCTTCACAGTACTGAGAAGAGACATTGATAAACTAAAGAGCTTCCCTAACGTCGCACAAGAAGTTTGTAATGAAGGAAGTACTTGCCTCCAAGAGCTAAGCTAAAACTCTAACAACTGCTCAGTCATTATTATTGACTAAAGTTTCTGTAGTTTCACTGTCTCAGATGCCTCCTGAGCTGTGCAGCAGCAGCAGGACCTCCTGCCAGCACAGCACTATCTGGGACTCACTAAGGAGGCTTATTTCAGTTCTAGCCAGTCACACTGGGAATCCAGCATGCAGCTCTCAAATGCTGCAGAATAAAGAGGTAGCTTCACTCTTTGGGACAGACACATTCTGGATTGTCTAATCCTTTTCTGGAGGTGAAATAAACTTAGTTATGGACTAGACTCAGCAAAACTAATTTTCTAGCAGGTTTTTGCTGGAATGTCTGTTCCAGGCACTCCTAACATCAACTACAGGAATATATATCTCCCACTAGTGAGCAAGGTACAGACATTTCCAGTGCTGTATGTGCTCTAGTATTAGTGAAAAGTGACAGAGAAAAAATAATTTGGTGTTCCATTGTGTGTATTCATAGCAGAGTTTCTCCAATGACACTTTAGCTCTTCAATGAATTTAGTCTGAAGAGACTGACGTGAAATTAGACTACCAACAAAATTTTCAAACATGACTGTCCTAAATGAAGCTGCTAACACAATCTTTAGGCACAAAAAGCAATGGCCTCATCTTATAACTTGCCCAACACCAGGTATTGTCATTTTGTGCAGCAGGAAATAAAAGCATGTCCGTTCTACAAACATACGTTGCTTACATTGGAATCTACATTTACATATTAGGGTTTAGGTATTTACTCATGCAGCCTATATCAGTAACAGCATGGGTTATTCAGAGTAGAAGAATAACGTGAATCTGATGTTTCTTTGCAGATTAAGAATTTTCAATTACTTTCTGATATTTTTCCAAGTTGAATCAAGAAAAAAAATATACCCTTCAGTTTTATGTTTGATTTTAAAGTCAGTTGTGGGCAATAGCAGTCCAAGACTGCTAAATGGGATTTTATTTCTCTGATAAATGCAAATGCTGATAGGGGAGAATTAATGTAAATGTACCAAAATGTAACCATAAGCCCTTTCAGTACTGATGTTAAGGAACAATACTTGGAAGGGAGATTTACTGTCTTCCAGAAATTTTCAATTGTTTCATTAGTATTTTTAATTTTCGGAAAGGTACAATATTGGAGGCTCCACCACTTCCATACCAATCCTATGCTCATACTTCTTTGATGAAGGACACAAAATTCTCTTGGACAAAGTTTATGACAGATCCAGTGACTCAGTAAAGGAAATATGGACCCAGCCACATCTCAAAGGTAAAATGACAGTTATTTTTTTTTAGTAGCTTTTCATTTCAGGTGTCCCTCCTTGTATATTTTAAAGTGAGCCATTAAACCCCATAACTCAATTGGTGAAAGCACCTGCCACGATTAGCTCAAGCTGTACAGAGAATGAAAAGGAAAATGTGCATTTCAGCCATGTCCCTCAATGGCATCTACAAATAACAGTTTATCCCTCCTAGGAATGGGGTATGTTAGACATGGAGGTTTGTAAACTGGTCCTCAGAATTTTAGCTGAATGTTGTGTGCTAGTAATATCTCTTCCAATACTCACACAGTTTTCTATGTAGCCTTCACTTCCTACCTGTGTAAAACACTATTTCAGTAGATGAAAAGATGTACAATAGCCCAGTCTGTCCAGAGAATGCAAGGGAGAAAGAAAAGCATTACATTTTGCACATCTGAATGAGTTTGAAGCATTTGGCAATGTATCACACACAGCCCACACATGCCCTACCCAGCTGTTCATAGAAGTTGAAGGGATGCTGCAACATGCAGAAACAGAGCTCTACAGAGCTCTTAAAGTGCAATTAGAGTGTTCAGATGCCTTAAACATCAGTTTTAATTCTTTTCCCCTTTAAAGCTAGGACAGTACCAAAAAGGGTGTCACAATGCTGTCCACAATTATTGGCTTGGAGCATGCTGAAATGGTTAAACTTTGTCGCAGGCTTCAGGGTTCATCTATTTTCCCAGGCAGTCAGAGGTGGGCTGTGCTATTGGATATGATTACTATGGACACATTCCAGTTCCCATAAAAGAGAACAGGCAGAATCATATTAACTTCAAAGGAGCTGGATCTGGTCCTGTATTATATATAACTACTGTGAAAAGAGTCTCCTAATGGATATTCCATCTATAGTGAAATGAGAGAGTAAAAATGGTGTGAAAATTAATTACCATGCTATTGGTCCCTCTCTTACAGTTTAGTGTAAGAATTATATGTCATACTGTAACTTTTAAAGAGTGACATTTTTAGAGCAGTTCAGAGTAGTTTTCAAGTGATAGGTCCTAGTTATGATGCACTGGACACTTTTTCAAAGGAACTAAGCTCTCAAAAAGTATCTAGCATGTTCAGATATATTGAAAATAACTTACAAAATACCTCCTACTCCTCCCAGCTGGTTTATGTAAGAAAATGAGATCACTTGGCTCAGATCCTAATAATAAAGGAGTATTTGTTGAAGGGCTTGGGACAAAGGCCATGCAACAGCTTCCATTTATAGACTATAAAAAGCCTGTGGGAAACCACTATAATTATAATTTCATAAAATGCCGTCTGCATAGTTTGCAGTCCAAGCTCTAGGACAGCCATGTTCCTAGAGCAGGGATGAGAGTGAAACTGAAGATGCTGCTTTCTGAGCTTTGAGTATTCCTACTGGAGCAGTGGAAAATGTCACTTTCCTCACCTGTCTATCCCACTCCTCTGATGGGATCTAGAGCTCCTGTAAAAGTCAAAGACAGAAGAACCAGCAGTAGTTACCATGAGCGTGTTTCCCAGCTGCTAGAGCTCATAACCAGAAACTAATCACACAGAGCACCACACAGGGTGACAGACAGTCTTTTTTACAGTATAGAAGTTGGGCTAGCGTAAAAAGTGCTTTAATACCATCACAGGTAAAAAGTAAATTTCCAAACTTCTTTGGTCGTTAATAGCAGGTTGGGAATGAAATGTGTTGTATCTTGGCTTCTCTTGCTCCATTGGTGCAAATAAAACTCTGAAAAAGGATGTATTTTCTGATATTTGTTGTCCTTTCTGGCAGGGGAGAGGTATGGCTCTCAGAAGGGACTAATAATTCTCACCAGTGCTGTGACAGCTGGGGCTGCTGAAGAGTTTGTATACATAATGAAGAAACTGGGCAGAGCTCTCATCATTGGGGAACAGACCAGCGGTGGCTGCCATTCCCCACAGACACATCAAGTAGATGATACCAACTTCTACATCATCATCCCCACCTCCAGATCAGTCACCTCTACAGAGGGCACTTCTTGGGAAGGGAAAGGGGTGTCTCCTCACATGGAAACACCAGCTGACACAGCACTCATCAAAGCAACAGAGATGCTCAGTGCTCAGCTGCACAGCTCCAGGTAGCCCAGTGGGGGAACATGGCCCTGGAATAAAGGTAGGCTGTAATTTTCAAAGGAGCCCAAGGGACTTACTCTCTCAGAAGCTGAACCAATAAGGGGTTTGGGAACCCAGAACAGGATTTGGCCATAATTTAGGTAACTAATGCAAAATTGAGACCCTAAAAGTCTCACAGTGTGTGTATGCGTATGTGCATATGTGCATGTGAGGGGATGGGCACCAGGTTACAGGTGATCCCCCTCTTGTTATCTCTCTGACTCAGTAAACCATGAGTTTACTGCAGAAGAGCCATGTTCCAACAGGAGAAGTTGCAAGGCCCTTCTGCTACCCAGAATAATTCATAAGCATCAGCAATGGTGCTGTTCTGGTCAGCAGAAGTGGCTTTGAGTTCCTATCAGCTGAAGGAGGCTTCACAATGAAGTCTCATTTTTTGTGTGAGTTTTCTAGTAACCAAGTACTTAAGCAAAGAAATCTGCCTCCCCAAATGTAATCCCTAGAAAGGAGTTGGAACTGAATTTCAATCTCTATGGTCAGTGATTGATAGCTTGAAGTGACTCCCTTTTCAACACACTGACTTTTTTAGCCTGTTCTGTGGAAGCCAACTCTTTCTGGGCATGGCTGAGATATTTCAATAATTCACTGGTGTTTCTGGATTCCTGTCCTGTGGTCAAATGTAAATGCTAGTTGTTGCAGTGTCTAATTTTTAAGATTTAGCTCCAAATCACAGAGATTTCCTTTGGTCCTTAGAAAATCCCAGCTGTCAGTATTGAAAGCATGTGAAGCACCTCAAAGCGTTTATGCAAAGATAGAAAGGGCACCTCTGCTCCTTTGGAAATTGTTTACTTTCTATTTATACATCTTAAAGAATTAACAGTAGTTGGAACAGTCTATTTTCCGAACTGCAAGAGCTAAATTAATTCTCTTCTCCATTTCATCATTTGGATGTACCGAAATAACCATTCCCGGGCTGACAGGGTTGCCCAGACTCCTTGTATTTCTTAGATCTATGCCTGTTTCTTCCCTAGTATCTGACAGAGGGATGAGGAATGAGCAAGAGAAAGGCAGTACACTGACTCTTTCACCCAGTGCTCAGATTAACAGAGTCAGGGAAAATAATCATATGTTTTTACTTAAGGCTAAAACCAGATTGTTGTGTGTCATGCCCAAAAACAGAAGAAGAATGCAGAGAAATATCCTTTACACCCTTCTAACAAACTACTTATTAAGTAATAGTGTATTCCAGGGCAACTAACAGTTATTGACATAGGCTTAATCAATGAAAAACATTCCTTGTCTTTCTTACAGTTCTTAATCTAACCATTTGTCTTCATAATGATTTAGAAATACATATAACTCTAATCTAGATCTCAACATTTCTCATCTCTATAAAATGCCACCTGTGAAGCAATTAAGTTAGGAAAATTGTACCCCCAAATTTAGTCAGTTTGTAGTTGTTACACATAGCTGTTTGCTTGCTCGTTTGTAAGTTACTGGCATTTTTTTTATAAATTGTGTTTAAATATCTGACTGCAGAGAATCTCTTTCAGTATTTAGAGAAAAATAATTTTAACAACCAAATAAACTTTCCATCTTTTTTACTACTTGTTTGTCTTACCCAACTATGCTTGGTGCAATCACTAACATGGACTCTTTTGAGTCATTTTCGTATTCTGATTTTATGCACTAGCTAGTTGTTGAACTTCTCAGTGTTGTGGGAAATATTTAAATGAATTAAAACTCATACAGAATTTTGTGTAAAGAGATATATGTATGATGAATATTAAAAATACTTAATATGGAAAAAAACTGGAGTAGTCAATGAATGAGTAAACAACACTAATGTATTTCTTCTCATGTCTTTTAAGCCTCTTTAATATCTAAATGATCCAGATATACTGCTTCATTTTCCTAAACACAATCAGTTGTGCTGTCACGTACAAACAATGGTAGTTGTTAAGCCCAACATTTAAAAACTTCAGCCATCCATTCAAGGACCAAAAACTGTAACATATGGCCACAAATAGCAAATAATTTCTTCCCATAGCAATATGGTAAGTACTTATGAATAATAAATACGTCTAGAAATTGGAATCCTGTTGGGAAAACAAACAGTGAAGATGCATTTGCTGGTGAGTCCATTTGAAATCAATAGTGCTGTTAGTTCACTGAGGTGATCAATTTCACTGGAAAACTAATGTGCAACTTTGATAAATTTTATTAATTGACATAATATTATTTACTATCTCATAGGTTATCTGCTGGCTAAGTGGCATTGAAACCATCAGGCTTAACAAAGGCCAGTATGTTAAAAAGCTATTTTTTACTGTCTTCACAAACTGCTCTGCTATATTTATTCCCATCTCGATGAGCTTAGAACCTGAACACAGTGTAGTGTAAATTGTGTTAGACTGTACTTTTTGCTCAAGGTAGGGTCACAGGAAATGTCTTGTTTGAAGACACCAAAAAAATGGCTTTCTTATCTCAGAGTGGAGACATAACAAGCAAGATAGATGAACCATATCCTATCCTATCTCACTTTGATACAGTGAAATTGAAAGGAGGCAAGTTCAGAACTGACAAAAAGGAAATACATGTAAAGGCAGAGCCTGCAGGACTCACTGTGGCACTGAACCTAGTGAGATTGTACTGTTTAGAGGTACAAACACTTCTAAAACATCTGGAATTGTGATAGGTAACAGAACTTTCCCCGTTTTCCACTAAAACTGATCTCTATCATCTATGTGGTCAAGAACTTTCTTTTTTTCTCACAGCTGCTCTGTGCATGGATCTTCCACCTTCTTCTGCAGTGTCAAGGAAGACATAGATCCTGAGCTGTATGTCTCACTCTGTATGTATGTCCCCCACGTTTGGTTCTATCTGGCATTTTTGATGTTTCTAGTGATTGCTAAAACTGTGAGCTCAAACCAAACCATGACCACAGCACAGTGTGATCAACAGACCGCACAAAACTACAGTCAGTAATTGTATAGAAAATGACACTACATTGAAAGGTTTAAACATCACAAAACTATGAATGAAAATTAGTTATGGAAAATTCATGGGTTGTGGTTTAAATGAGAAAGTTAGACAGAAGCTTTCCTAGGGAGGGACAAGCAATTTCAGAAGCGCCCTTTCACAACATAACAGGAAATGTGCTGAAACTGCCACCTTTGTTTCTTCTGATTCCGGACCTGAGATGGACATTCAACAGTTTGTAGCACCATCTCCTTACCATTCTGCCTAAAATAACTTCCTACAGTTTAATCCAAATCCTGTTCCTTTTCAAGGCAGAAAGAAAGGAATTGGTGTATCAGGCCTCCTAGCAGCATGATCTTTCTCCTTTTAGCATTCACAGAACTCTGGCCAAGAAATGGCAGACAGCTTATTCATTTATTTTGCTACAAAATAATGCATTCTTGCTCTCTGGAGAGTGCTTCTAGTGTAGTCTTCCCTGATCATACCAGAAAAGCTGCCTTAGTCCAGCCATTTTCAAACTGTAGACCAATGGGACCCCACGACTGCACCAATTAGTGAAAAATTACTTGAAAAAAGCAAGTAAATATATATTCTTCAAAAGCCTATCTGAGTGCTGTTTTGATGGAGAAACACATCTTCAGGATCAATGAGTGAACAAATATACTAATCTGACATTCCCTATCAGTAAACTCACAACCCGCTGCAGAAACAGCCTCAACAGCCAAACTTGACAGCATTGTATTATGTCCCTTTTCACTGATCCAGAAACAGATGTCGTGAGAACCAGGGGTTTGATCAAAACGACACAGGCAGTTGCTAGCAAAGACAGGAAAGCAACCAGACAGCTGACTTCAAATTGTCTCCTCCTGCTTTAAAAAACAAAATCCTATTTTTTTTCCTTCCAAGCATTTCTACTTGTAGAAAGGACATGGATCCCTGCTGTAAAATCACAGTATTACACTAGGACTGAATGCAGTCCTTCATGAATTCCTTAAGTCCCTTCACTTCTTCAAGAACCCCTGCTCTAGTGGAGTGCCTTTCCTCCAGCAGGATTTCCTTTCATCTGCACCAATTTAAGTGGTCAGACTTCTAGACATAAGGGGAAAAAAGATTCCAGCATGACTCAATTATAGGAAGCTTGTTTTTCTTTGTCTCGTTAGGCTTCCTTCTGCCTGTGCAATATTTGGTTCACTCAGCTTTAATATGAATATTTTCATTTAAAGACATAAAATCTGCAAAAATTTTGGATAAGCCCCCCGGTTTATGTAACCCAGCTTAGATGAGACACTCAGTTAAACTTGAGACACATAAAAGACATTCTCTCTGTCTGCACTTCGAGCTTTACACAAGAGCTTGTTTTACACATAGGGAATCAAGTTCTGGTTCTGTTGGCTTCTGTGCTATTTTGCTCTGATATCAGCACAGGAGTAGCAGGCAACAAGACGTCACATTGGTCAGTTGTGTGTGTAAGCAAGTCTTAGTTCACAAAACACTTTCCTCAAGTATAAGAAGCAATCTGTTCGCTTAATTTTTATGCTAGTGGCCACCTACAAAGAAGCAAGGGAAGTACTGCACACATTTGCCTGCAGTGTGATTTCCATGTTGAAAGAGGAAAATCCCCAATCTTTACACACTAGGACCAAACTGCGCTGCCCCTGAAGCTGGAGGAGGTGAGGACAGTACCAGAAATAAAGCTGATTAAAGCATCTCCTCTTCATTTTTGGACTTTGAATCAGCTCTTCCACTTTTCATAACTGGTTCTCTTGCCTTTCTGTGCACAGAAGACATTTATACATCACCTGTCATCACAGTACGTAAATTGCTGTGGCTGAGATATGCACACAAAGAAACTGGGTAGAGTTCTTACCTGTTTTGGTTTAACTTCATGACATAAAGGAAAGATATCTCTCCCTGCAGCCTTACTGCTTGCCATACTATATGCAGAGTGAAGAAGTATGATTACTGGTGAAATCTCTAAGAATGTAGATCTACCACTCCATTGGAAGAGGTTTCGAGATTCAGCAGCTGTTTATCAGTGGCTGATTTTCCACAGTTTCTCAAGATCAGTTACACCAGTAGAAAATCAGTGAAAACATGTAACTAGTTATATTTGGTACTGCTTCATTCTGATCTAAATGATATGCCAGGTGAAGCACACAGGAAAACCAGGTCCTCGGAGTAGGGTAAAGTTAAAGTGATGTGCCAACACAATACTGGGGAGCATTACACAGCTGGTCTTGTCTTTTTCCAGAAGAAATCTGAAGCTAGGTTTCTAACCAAAGAACTGTTAAGAAAATACAGCATCTTTCAGTAAGTGCAGAAGAGAACATTTTGCAGCTATGGTATAAAAAAATCTTTAGTCTTATTTATACTGGGCCAGGCTGATCTTAAAGTAATTGATGTAAATCAGGAGTAGTAACGTGGAATTATTTTGGATTCGCACTGGAATAAATTATATCACAATCTGGCCTAAACTACTAATGGGAACTATAACCCTAACCACGTATGAATGCAGTTACACCATGGAGTCCTTCATTACACTTTATGGACACTGACTTCCCAGTAAACTGGCTGGTACCCAGATAAAACCAGATGGAGTGAAATCTGGCCCATTAAACCTTGCCATAAATATATTCCTTACACAGTAGATGTTATTGGACATAAAATAGAGATGGAAATATTAGAAGGAAACCACGTCATCCCCTACTCAATACAAGGTTGTTCCCTGTGCTCCATGTCTCAAAACTTTTGTTCATTTTGTTTTTTAATGACTCCAGCTTCCACTGCTGACCTTGGAAAGCTGTGTTAGAATCCAAGCAGACCTCCAGTCTCAGTTTATGTCTTCTGAACTCAAAGGCATAATGTAACAGTTTAAACACTTTATGCTGGGAATATAAAGCTGTGGTGCACAACCAGTGGTTGGCCTGCAATAATTCAAATGTTTGTTAAGAGGAAACAACCATGTACTAATGTCCAACAGCAATATATTGGGAAGAACATAGTCTCTTGATTTATAAAAATCTTCCAAGAGATGACAACAAGTGTAATATGCTGATCCCAGCTGACAGCCTAAGACTCTCAGGCTGTCTTTTATCACTCAGCTGTGTTTAATTGCTGATACTTGCATTATCAGCCTAGGCATCATCATGGGAACTCAAAGAAAACTTCTATGTAGTGCGCAGCACACAGATACTGGACCATGTTACCAGTATGGTGGAAAATCACATGGAGTATATTGCAGTGTCCTTTACACTTAGCTGGGAAATGAGTGGTTTCTGATCATTCTCTATATGAAAGGGAATAATAGCAGACGAGTCTAGAGATAGGCCACACAAAAACATCAGACAACTTAAAAAAATACTATAAAAAGAGAGATAAATGCTCACTTGAAGAACGTTGTCATAAGCTATAAAGAGCAAGGCCCTAAATGGATTTAAAAAGTAATTAAAGGCTAATCAGATGAGCTGCAGTGACAATAGACAGGATTGTTGCTTCCGCACACACACACACAGCCAGAGCAGTATAAACTCATCTGCTTGCTCAGACCAAAGGAGGCAAGAGAAAAACGTCTCATGCAGCTATAAAGAGAAATTGGCACTTTCTTAAAAAAAAAAAAAAAAAGAATTGACCCCTGTAGAAACCAGAAGACAGACGGGTTGGTCTAATGCAATGCAATTCATTTATGTCTGTGTCATTTTGTGAAGGACATTCCTCTTCTAGCTGTTAGCAGAACAGAACCTATCATGCACAATTAAAGTGTGCAGATTCTGTCTGTGAGTAGCTAAGAGTAACTCAAATACCCTAGTTGCTCTCTTTAGTATATCCAAAATGGGTAAACCACAGGACAAACTCTACCCCCATCAGATCTGTACGCCTACTAAAGTCACACCAATTTTGCAAGCACATATCAGGGCACATTTTGTGCTCCCTGTCTGCATGACAACATTGAAAATAGGTGGCATTTTGATATACAGATCCAGGTTGATTTGACTTTGTAGAAAATATTTCAGAAGTGGCAGAGCCTAAAACAGAACTCAGCTATACTTATTTAGAAATCACACCCTCTTTGACAGTCTATTGGTCAGATGTTGATGATCACAAATTTCAGGTAGAGTCTTAACTTCAAGTCCCTTTCAAAGCCAAGGAGACAGTGAGATAATGAGTTTTCTACTCAGACTCACAAATCTGATAAGAGAGATGATTCAGCCACCATAAAGGAATGAGTCCATCAAAGCTGCTAGAAACAGCAACTTCCCTTTTAGCCTATACACTCTGATTTTTTTTAATTCTTAAAGATTCCTCATCCAATGAGGTGGTTGTTATTTCTGTATTTACGTCATACTGCATAGACACCAGCAAATCAAATACAACCAAAGAAAATTCTGTTAGCAGAACAATAATTTTGTTCCCAAGTCTTTGCAAATTAATACTGCATGTGCATTAATTTCACTATTTTATTTCCTCAAAAATAGATTGACAAGGGCTAGGTTGAGTTTTCAAAACTTTCAACCCACTCAGACTCTTGTAAACATTTTATATTTTTTTGCAAAGGATCTATTATAAATTATTGTAAACAGTGATTTCCTGTAAGAAATTAACATAAACTCAAAAAGAAATGGATACAAGTGAACTATGTTCCCTTTCTTTACCCAACCTGCCCAGTCCCTTTGTGAGGTCTGTCTGCACAGCTCTAATTATGAGAAGTCATGTGCCGGGACAAATGATGGCGTTCTCGGAAGTACTCGTGACAAATGGGACATGTTAGCTTCTCCTCTCGTCTTCTCTTGCACTGGGATTCAGCTGAGGAGTATTCTCTTTTGTGATGTGACCGCATGTGGAAGACTAAATCAGAGGTCATGCGAAAGGACAGGTTGCACTTAGCACACCAGTTCTGGGCGGCCACTCCGAAGGATGTGAAGGTGGGGGGAAGAAGAGTCAAGGAAGAGGAGGAGGAGGAAGAAGTGGTGGTTGTGTTTTGTAGCTGTCCTCCTGCTTGTTTGGGCCACAGTTCTGAGGTATATGGAAAAACATTGCTCCGAGTGATGCTTGTCTGCAGCATCTGAGCATTACACAAATCACTGACAAAGAACTTGGAATTGAGAAGAGTGCTGCAGCACATGATGTCTGTGGTGGCAATGAAGCCAGACAGCTCCCCCAGGCTCTTTGGTGACTCACTCATGGGATGAGAAGAATTTATTGCAGCTCTTCCTGTTAGACACTTACTGGGTTTGCTGAAAGCACTCTTCTGTTCTCCTCGGGCTCTGGTGGGCAACACAAAGGAGAATGCACTACCAGAGGAGTTCAGCAACACTTCCTTTGATACCTGCTCTTTACCAAGTGGGACCATGTCATCCTGTTCTGGTTCCTTCGGTCTCTCATTCCTCAGCTTCTCCTTCATCCTCCTGACCTCAGTGAAAGCACTCTGCTTCTGCTCTAAAACATCCTTTCTAGCTGACTGCCTCCCTGAACTAAGCTTCCAGAAAGAACTAGCTAATGCATGCTCTGCCCCAACCTCTTCCTTGCCCCCACAGTTATGTTCCTCACTCAGATTATTGGTTTTCTCCAACAACACTGTTTTCCTGCTCCTGTTGTTCTCAGCCTCTTCAGATTTTTCTCTCTTATCTCCTGTTAGACCATGGGCATCATCTTTACAAGTTGCCATTTTGACCTCCAGGTCCCTTGCCAGGCTGTGGAAATTCATGGTCTGCTCAGCTAAGTTGCTCTTTTCAGTCTTAAGGTTCTGGAAGTTCCTCCAAAGCAGGGCACTCTTCTCTGGTACACATAGGAAGCGGACATGGGAGAGATAGGAATGCTCACATTTAAAGACTCGGTCGCATTCTTGGCATCTCAACTCTGCAGAAACAGACAACAGATGATGAGTTTTGCAAAGTTAGAACCATAAACACAAACAAAAAACTCAGAAACATCTCCTATATCATACAAGATTACACATAGTAAAGCTAACGCCCATGCAGAACCAGGCCCCCTGCTACTATGGAAAATGGTTCACTCATATTTGCCTCAATGTGCTACTTACAGAAATGCTTTCATTTAGACTCTCAAGCCAAGTTCGTATCACATAAATTGGGCAGCACACAACGGTATAGATAAAAACATATGGACTTTATGACAATTTGAAGTTTTTATAGCCCTGCTCATTTACAAGATTAAAGCTGAACACTAGCCTATACCTGATTCCTCAATGAGCTAAAAAAGGCATATTTACAATTGCTATTTTAGACTTTTAGAATTCCAGAGTAGTCAGGTGCATAGACATCCATTACACAGCTCAAAAATTTCAGCACTAATCCCTAGTGCACCATCCTCTGCTTGAAAGTAACAATGAAAATGGCACTGAGAACTGCAAATTTTTTCTTGCCCTATGACTCCCGCTCAATCCCAAAGCAGAAGGTCTTTTCTCTTAGCTGACCAGCTAAGGATTCAGACAGGTGTTATTTTCTGTATTACAAGATCACCACATGCTAAAGAAGTGCAGACTCACTTCAGTCCTCAGTGACCCCTGCAGTCAACAATTCAGTACTTACCATTCTGGGGACTCCGAGCTTTTATCTCATTGAAACCCAAGAGGCTGGAAAGCTCCTCATCATACCAGACAAGCAGCTCCTCATTTTTGTTGATTTTCCTGGTGGAGCGATAATATAACTGACTGTTTTCTAAGTAAGCCTCCAAATTCTGCTCCTTGCTATTGGCAGCTGCTTGTACAAGTCTCATCCAAGACAGTCCTGTGGGACTGTGCACAGACGTGACATCTACCTGTGAGAAAGGACAGAAAAAAAGGAAGTCTTGGGTCTTGAGGCCCCAAATAGATTTCCATCAAATTCAAAAACAAAGCCTGTTTTCTGCCTCACACATAGCCAATATGATAAAACTGTGAGCCCAATTCATACACCAGTGTGACCAAATCCAAAGTCATCATTGGGAGAAGGCTTCCCTGGTGTGAATGCTGAGAGCGCTGTGAATACAGCTGCACATGAACGAAAAGGACACACTGATGTTCACATGTAACCTCATTTGGCAATGTCATGGCTGGTACACTGGCGAGCCTCCAGCTCACTCATGGTAAGGATGCTGTCCCCTGTCTGATGCAGGTTGTCCCATGGGACTGTGTCAGGTGTGGATCACAGAGGCACAAAAGGTGTGCTCCTCTTTAAAGTAGAGGGTCTCAATACCATGGGAAAATGGGATATGAGTCAGGAGAAGTGGGAGTGCTGTGAACTGTGTGAGATGTGCAGACCCTTGATCAGTGCAGTGTGAGCTCAGAAATGAACACACACTCAGGGCTGTTGCATGCACAGTTTTTCACTGACGTATGAGGATATGGATCAGAAGGTGTAAGAATAATCTTGGTTATTTGTTTCAACAAACCTAGTAGACAACATCTGCAGATGTCTGTAGTAGACAACATATAAATTAGCATGCCCTGTAACTGGTTCTCTCTAAACGCCATGGTAATTAACAATGATTAGGTTGCAAGGTCAGGCACTTAGAAGTTAAAAAAATAATATTACGTCTACTCAGATTAAATTTCCCTTCTGTGTGCATACTACAGCATAGTGCTCAGTCACATATACTCCTTTCTCCACAGCATTCCTGAGTCCTTTAGTCACAGGTTGACTGTGCTCTGGAAATAATATAACTATTAAACATTTGGCTTTGTCTTCCTCATTCAGTGTGTGGCTCCCATCTTAGCTACTTTATTGCATTTGCTCTGAATAGAGAATAATTTATTTCTTCATAGGTTTTTCCTTGATGTTTACCACAGCAGATCTATGTCCTCTACAGTATTTGAAAGATGGGGAAGGTTTTCATAGTTCAGTCTGAAACACAGGGTGATCAAGGGCAACATTTACACGCATAAAAAGCTCAACTGATTTTTGAAGCACTATGTCATTGTTTAGAAAGGAAGAAGTTTGGAAATGAAAAATGTCTAATGACAAGTACGATCTAAATTTCACCCAAAGCAATGTATAGCTCTTTGTTTTCCACTAATTGCAGGGCAGCCGTCCACTGGTGTTTTGTATCAGAAATAGTATTTTGGCTGTTTCTTTCTCTGTTTTTAACTCTATTACCTACCATGAAAAGTGTGACCACATTAGTAGCTTAAATACAAGAATGAAACATAAAGGAATCATTAGGATAAGAGTTAATTAGTTTAAGGGAGAAAATAAATTAGCATGCCCTGTAACTGGTTCTCTCTAAACGCCACAGTAATTAACAATGATTGAGAAATACAAAAGTCTGACAGTGACACAAGCACACCCATACACAGTGGTTGTAACTAATAGCTATGACAGAGGCTGTCATTTATTAGTTTCTGTATTTCAGAAATACCAAGCATCCACACAGTGCTCTAAGCAAAGTCAAAGGGAACACAGCTCATCCAGGAACCAGGCCTCTGGAGAAAGAGCTGAGAGAGCTTAAAGAAGGTGGGGAGAAGTAAAGGACAGAATATAAGACCTGGGTGCTGTCAACTAGAAGCATGCACCAGCTTTGGTTTTTCCATGTGTTTAGAGACACTACAAACCGTGCAAGTCCACCCTCTTCTGGAGACACCAATCCCTCAGACAAATCCTTTTGCACCCAATATAGGGCTTCAGAGCCCAACAGACTTGATCACAGCTGGGCTATGGAGGCAATCTGGCTTCCTTGATAGTGGCTGGAGGAGAAGGGGTAGAATAAGACTGTTCCTCAGAATCCAAAGTCAAACCCACGAGAAGCTGTAAGGGGCAGAGGAACTCAGCGGGACAGACAGCTTTGTATGGGGTGGTTCGCTTTGCTGGGGTAAATGATCAGCTGGAAAGAACCACCTGTGCCAATGGTTGCCAAGGCATTTTCTTTGCCCAAGCATACAAATTGGCCCAAGGATTTCAAGTTAGGGTCTCCAAGAGGATGAGATAAAAAACACAGCTCTCTTTTGGACTAAACCTAAAAGCCCAAGAGGAGGAAACCCTTGCTAGAAATAATATTCCCCAAACTCTTGCAGGAGATTTGCCAAACTATGGTGAACATGAACGCCAGCTGCAAAGAATACATTGTGCCAAATTATTCTTGTGTATATTCTGTCTGTACTATAGATAGCATATCAAAACCCATTTCTTGGTTTGCACCTTAGTGCCACAGTAACAACATAGTATCGTGACTGAATTGTTAATTATTTGTCTACACACAATGTAGGAGCTTATGCATAGTTCCTGATTTCTGGAAGGTTTACCTTTAATTATGAGTATCCATCAGGATATGGGACCATTGATTGCATCTGAAACAGCTACTTGCACAGAACTTGATGTATTTACTGCCAAAAGACAGAGATCTGAGCCAGCTCAGGCATCCAATTTCACAGCTGCATAACAATTACTTAGCTCAAATGTAGCAAAACACTAAAGCCATCCCTCTGGAGGGCCCTTCCAATGTAGAAACCCTTTGAGGGACTCATGAGTCTTGTCCTCCCAAAACTCCCAGGAGAAATACAAAAATATTCTGTAAATAAAGCCTTATTTCAGGAGAAATCTTTCTCCAAAGAGCTTGTAGTTCTCCTGGAGTACTTATAACATTGTCCAAGGAAGAAAACTTGTGCAAGAGACTCAAACAAATAGTCATAAAAATGCTGAAGCCTCTTCTTCTCTTTCTTAATTTTTTTAAAGCAAAACTATCAAACAGGTATCTCCCAACAGATGCATCTTCCATATTACACATACTCCCCGGGGATTTCTCTCCACCAGAGCACAGAAATCTTAGGAGAAACTGGATCTCTCCAGATCCATCCATGCAACAACATGTGGGAAATTTGCTTGTCTCATATTGTAAAACACTACCTCCATGTCTTTATTTAGACCAATGTTGACTGAAATGCAGTCCAAGGCCCAGGAAGCCAAGGTAAAAGACTAGCATGAGAAATATGCATTGTCCAAATTAAAATAATATGATAAACAGTGGCTAGAGAGAAAAAAAAATGGGAACTAGAGCTGGAGAGTTAATACTCTGTCACAGTCCTGAGATTTCTCATTTTCCATACACGACAATTCCTTTTGTTTCACAGACATATCTCTGTGGCTTCTCTACAGTGATTGAAAAGTACAGCTGTAACACAGACAGACATATCTAAAGCAACTTTAGGAGGCCCACGTACCAATAGCAGTAAGTTGTGGCTGCCCAAAGCTTGTGTGAATGTGGACTAGTTGCCTGACTGCTATCATTTATAGTTTATACAGCCTGTGGTGAGACCAATGTCATTATGGTTTTACTTTATAGATACTGAGTAAACTGGGTTAATGCTTGCTCAGATCCAACAATAAATGCTATTAAAGTACCACCTGCAGGAATCAGTGCGATACCACTGTCTTCCCTCTCTGCTCTCTCAGGGCTGTTACACCTCCTGATAAGCCTCTGTTGTCCTTTGTAAGGACGAAATGTGAGCTTGAAGTTTCTAAGCTATTCTTCCCTCTTTCCTCCTATTCCTGGCTAGTGCTGAAGCAGGTCACCCATCATCACCACAGGACTTTATATTTTTCCTGCAGAGGAAACAGGTTTCATCGAGGTCCCTCCAGTCTAGAGCTCATAAATCAGAAATGCACTGGCTACTTCTCCTTTTTGAAGGGGGTGTTATTTGTGCTGAACAAAACAAAAATCTCCCCCTTGGCAAAGTTACCTTCTCAGGGATAGTGATATGAGTAACATTAAACTCTTTTTGATATAAGTAACATTAAACGCTGCTTTCTCCTACCTTAAATACATAGTGGATGTTCCGTCTATCAGAACACTTGAGAGCAATAAAAGCTACAGTGTTCAGCAGGGTGTTCTGAAGCATGCATGGTCCAAAAACAACTTCTTCAGGAATGTCTTGTGTGGTATGAACAGTAGCCAATACGTCCGGAAAATGGTGATGCAGAAGTTTGCTGTCACTTGTCCAAAGGAATTTAGGCAAAGATGTAAGTTCCATCATAAACCTGTAAAATAAACAAGAAACTGCATTTAGAACAGAGATGGAAATGGAACGGGGCATCACTACTTTGCAATATAAAGACTTCCAGAAGCTGTAGGTGAATTGTAAGAGCATGCCTAGATATTGTTGGTTATAGAGTCTACAGCTTTAATAACATCCAATTCAGAAAGAGAAAAATAAGTTTGCACTAAAACAAAAAGTTAGATTATGTGCTGTTTGGGGGAAAATTGAATCAGATTATGACTCATTGCATGGTGATACTCTTAGCATAATGTTAGCAGAGATTGCTGTCTTTAGAGGATGAATTTTCCTGCCCTGAATGTACAATATTGCATTTTTCAGAGCAGAGGTGATTTCTGCAATATGAGCCACAATCTGAGAACTCTGTATGCAGCGACGAGGTAGGTTTGAGTTATTTGTCATTCTAAGTTTTTAATAAAGATATTACGATCTTCAGCTCCCAGACAGAGGTCATGGAAAAACCCTCATTTACACCATCAAGAACTGGATCAGGTCCATTAGGCAGGGAAAATTAGAGAACAGCAACAAGCCCTGAAGAAGCCTTAGCCTAATAAATACTGAGATGGAAGGGCTGAAGATCCAGTCTAACCTTTCTCACTCTCTGCCAACAGAATTAATTTGTTACTCACTGACTCATGACTTAAACCGAAGTGATATAAAGTGCTCAGGAGAGTTGCACTGATTTAACTAAATCAGTTTCTAAATCAGTATAGTTAATTCAGTATAATTTCATCCTGGTAGGCAAGGTCTAAAACTCAACTTTGAAAACATTCAAATACATGGTTACATATGCAGTAAGTAGTAAACACCTGAAGCAGTCAACCAAGGCAAAGAGTGGAAGGTAAAGGGGTAAAAAAAAGGTCAGATGGTTTGCCAGAGATTAGCCGCTAAGAGGATAGAACAGGTTTGTGCTCCCTGCTAATGATGAATTTCATTGCCTGGTTTCCCAATGATCTCCAAGAGTTATTATTGCTGTAAGAACAAAATGATGAGAAGTATGTGTACATTTGTACAATACATAGGATCGACCCAAGTTACATTACATATTCATATGTATGTGTGTGTTGCCATTTAAACTATACCATTTTTTTTATAAATGGAAGCAGTCGAAGTATACTTATTTTAAATAATGCCAAAAATAAAAGTTCCAAACCATCAGAAAATAAATTTGAGATCTAAAGTGACTAAACATCTCTCTAAATAAGAAGTTCAGAAATAAATTATAACCTGAGCCAGTTACTTTTCTAAAGAATTCATTCAGGAAATTTCTAATCTCTTCTAACATTACTGTATTTATTAATTTATGACCCTAGGAGGCAACTCCTCTTACTAAGATTTCTCTTTCCATGTAAACTAGGAGAGTGCTGTGACTCACTCCTAAGGAAGAAGTTAATCCAGGGCCCTCAAAGCTGAGTTTTCAATGGGGAAGGATGCTGGATTCAAGCACACACACTTCTGGGAAGAGGGTGGGTGCTACCTGTGTGCTCTCAGTCTCTTCCTCCAGAAATCTCAGCCAAAGCACAGGCATGAGGGTCCAAAGAAGCCACACTCCCCCCCAGCTAGTTACTGCTGCCTGCTGCTTTTCTCTATTTCAGCAGCTTTTCAAAGAGCTACATTAAACCCAGCCCTAACATAAACCATTTCTCCAAAGACTGAAAATGTGTGGATAACAGCACTAAGTGTAAGAACTGCGTGTAGCAGCACCACCTAGGGATTTTTTGCCGTAATATACAAGTCCAAAAGAAATTCACAAAGGGGCAGGACACGCTTTAGCACTGTTACCCTGCTCTGGTTTTGTTACCTACAGGACGGATCAGCTCCCAGAGCACACCCTCTGCCCACACCTCCAACCCGGGCAGCTCTTCTGACCTCCTTGGTGAACGTCCCAACAGTTCCCAGCTATGTGTGTATTGCTTGCTGTGTGCAGACTCCCCTGCCCCAAATCCCGAACACAGAAGGGCTTCTGCACACCCAAAGGGGAGGGAGGAAATAGTCCCCTGGACATAGAAGTCTCTGCCTGTACACACTGTCCCACAAGCAGGCTAATCCTTCCTTCTGGGGAGGGGAAGGGAAGCATCACTCCTCATTAGTAGCATTGCCCTATGGCAAAGGTATCAGACCATAGGGCAAATAAATCAATATTTATTCTCCAGCAAATAAATAAATAGGTACACATCTTCAATTCCATTTAATTATTCTAGACTGATGGGATGGGGGAAATGCAGCTTAATAAGGAATATCAGATATTTTCTGGCTAACACATCTTTCCTCTGTCCGAACTCAAGCATCCGTCAAACTCAATATGCCGTTATGGATTGCTTGTTTCTAAGAGACTTGTGAATTTGTCAAAGATTTGTGATGGGCCAAAAAATCCCCCAAACCTACAAGCATAAATGCCAAAATCTCACAGTGACAGCTATGGTGGCGTTGAACTCTTGCACAGAAGACTCAACTTTGTGAAAAGTTACGAAAAGGATGTACTGAGCATACACAGAAAACGGGCTTGTTAAGGTCAGCTTTGCATCAGAAGCTTTCAGCATGGTCAGATCAATCTCTTCAAATAATTTGTCGAATGCACCACCTAGTGTAATAGCTCAGCATAACAGTGTCCCAAGACAAAGTGACAGCAGGACATCCCTTGGTGTTGTTAGCCTGTTGTATCACTTGAGCTTCTGAGCACCCTGTCAGGCATGAATCACTTCTCTCATGGGAGTGTCATTCTCTCTGCTACCCTCTGCTCAAACAGGAGGTTAGGTGCCTCCAAAGATACTGGGTTTTGTAGGGTCAGGTCAGGGATGTCAGGAAGGGAGTGTAATTTAAATTTACAGCACTCTCTTTTCGGAACAGAGAAGGCAGGCTGAAGATGTGCTGCTGGTACTCATAGTGGAGAGTTGTGATACTCTGCAACATGTTAAGAAAAAAAAAGTCTGATCTTTTTTCTATAGTTTCCAAATAGAGAGAACGATCTTCCTTCTGCATGCACAAGCTTTCTGCTTGTGTTACAAAGGCAAGTTCATCAGCTGAGGGGTGACAGAGAGCAGATGTGACTGCAATGCTTTCAAAAATGAGCTGCTACCTCTGCAAAGGGGATGTGGACATCCTGTGGGCTTTCCAACCTGGGCCAGCACTCACTCAGAGATCTCCATTGCAAAGTGCAGATTCATCCACAGGACAGTGCTGGAACAAGTCCTGCCTCCTGGACAGGTGAGGGGTGGTACAGGGTTCTCTGGTAGCCAGAGTCCTTATCTTGGAGAACTGAAATATTGACGTTCTCAAAAGTAAAGACTGAGTGTTGAAATGTGGCTTGAGAGGAGAGAGAGAAATTGAACTGATTTACCTTCTGAACACTCCAGTGGGGCAAAGGATACACAACAGAGGATCTGAAGGGAGATAAAAGGACCATGGGCAATAGAAACAAGAGGTGAAGAGGAACTAATTATCTACACAAGCTTTAAGGGCATCACTGCAATATTATGACTGGATTATGCAACTCAGCAGCTGCAGCATGAAAGATGGTAACCACACACACACGCAGACAACCTAGGCAATGTGTTTCTACATAGCAGACTTTTTTAAATCCCTTTTTATTAATGGTTGTTGCTGTTAAAGAACCTTACCAGGTTGCATGGCACTTTTAAAGAAGGTTTATTAACACAGATTTTACCTTTGTCCCATGAGTTTGAGGATGGTAATGTCTGGAAAATGCACACGGAAATGCCATTTCAGCAAAGCTCAAGGAAGTTTATCAGTATCCCAAGCCTAAATCTGCAGTGTGCTTTTCCCCTAGTAAGTCCAGTAAAATACTCATTGACACTTTACAGGAGTAAATCTCAGTGGGGTATGGGCACAAGGGTGCCCAGAGCCCTGATCAGCTCTGCTCTTTTCAGTCCTCCCACCACTCATTGCAAAGCTGGAGATAACCAAGGAATGGCTGTGTGCAAAGTCAGATCTCACTGCTGCCAGAAGGGCCCTGCTGGATTCTCCAGGTGGGTCAGGAGGTGTGGGACTACACTATGGCAGCACACAGCACAGGCAGCTTGCTGCACAACAGTCTATACAACCTCATAGATCAGGAGTACTGGCAGATAGCTTAGCATTGCTGAAATATAGCAGCACTGCCTGCAAGCACTTAAAACAGATGATAGAAATGAGCTGGAACAAAGTAAAAACACCTACAAGTGCACCAGAATATAAATCCACTCAATTTGGATGGAAGTTTCATTTGGATCTAGACTAACCTCTACATAATTTTCATTTAGTTATAATCTAAAGCCAAAACTTCAGCCCCAACCAAGAATGCTTGAGTTTTGCAAAACGTTCCTTAGCTTTCAGGAACCTCATCAGGAACCTCAGACTTGAACCAGAATGGAAGCTCTACACCAACACACAAAGCCAGTCCTTGAGCTCTTGTTCAGTTCTAAATCCAGTCCCAATTCAAAGTTCCTATGTTTGCCAACAACCTTCATAGTCTGAGAAAAGCCGTATTTATCAAGAATCTAGAAATGCTGTCATAATGAGAAATGGGGAAGGTATACCAGTATGCCTGGCACTCTTCTTTAACAGACCGAAGCAGGTGAATTGCTCATGTTCTTCATAGTGAGCAAAGGACAGAGAAAATTATAGCAACAGTGAATTCTCCAAGACTTCACCTAATTGGTTACTCTGACATTATTGATTTCCACACTGGCTACATGCTTTAAGGAGCAATAATTTTGTAGTGCTCTCATTTCTTACAGATTCGCTCACTGTCGTACATCTGACTAATTCTTCTTTTACTATATAGCAAAGTTTACAGAAGTCTATCATAAGCCTCTTTGTGAAGGTCACATTTTCAGCTCTGCATCATGCAGGCAATGATATGCTTGCCTTCAACTGCCAATGCTGGGAGTGCCATTACCTCCTAGAGACATGATTCCCTTCATGCAACATAATCCTGCTGTTCTTGCTCATGTTCTGCATAAGCAGTTCCTATCCCTCTGGGCTCACCCCCACACGTCTCTGAATGGGTAAAACAAAATGAATATTTATAGTGGTTTAGTAGCACATTAGAGTCCGATCACCTGTTAGACAATGGGTACTCTCCATATTCTATCTGTCACTGATGCAAACTCTTCATACGGATGAGTTTAGGGACTTGCTGTTTAATGGACTCTTCATCCCCCAGAGAGTATCTGATACATATATACCATGTCCCTGAGTGATGGATTTTGCATCTTGATTTCTGAGATGTGTGACAGATCTGACAAATAACGAGTACCTATGGGCAGGCAACTCCCTATGGATTATGCAATTGTGGATGTTCCATCAAAAAAGCACATGAAATAGATGGTGCTCACAGCAATTGCTCCTGGTCTGCCTGCTTCCAGAAGCAGTACACAGATTGTTAGTCATCTTTTGTTTTCCTGACTGCTCTCCAAGATGAACCCTGCAAAGAGCCTTCTCCCCTATCTCCTCATTTCCTAGCACTTGCATATCATCGCAATAACTAACTAGGGTTACAACTGACATCTTCCTGAAAAGAAATTGTATGTAGCTGCCTCATCTTATGAGAAAAACAATTTTCTAAAGCAGGAAAGTGAGAGAAGGGCATAGGAACAGTTCTGAGCTGATTTCTAGATCCCTGATTTTCTACTATATGGCCTTCAGATGTCACTACAAGCACTTCTAAGAAATGTCTGGAAATGCTCAAATGTAGAAAGATGAATTTGAGCAAGAACTCTTCTGCCTCCTATTTTCATAGGACTTGACCCAATTCCCCTTGCTGCAGTGACAATGTTGAACTGTGGCATTACTTGGAGTTTCTTGGTGCTCATAAAAACACTTATTAACATAATGTTAAGCCTTGCTTAATATTATGATCAACTTTGCAAGTGTGAAGGAAACAAATTCATCATCTTTGCAAGAGGGGAACCTTTTCAGCCAGAACTTTATTAGCTAGTTCAGCTCTCCACAATCATAAATAGAAGGAGATAACAAAAATTGTTTCTTTTAAATTAATCTGATTTTAAAAAAAATCAATAGCTTCTTCTGTTTCACCTTTACATTCCATTTTAACTGTGGGTTAATTTGCATATAGTGATATCACTTCCAAAGCAACTATCCTAGTTGGAAAAAAAACAGCATGGAAGTTACTCATCCCAGAACCTTCCCAACCATTTTTACATCTACTCCAGGCTTTCTCCAAAGCAGGGATTAATGTAAACAGGATAGCCCTGCATTTGCCATGTCAACAAAACTGAAAGAATAAAAAAATAAGTACTGGAACCACCATTTCTTTCATCCTTTAACTTACTCCTCTCTACTCAAAAGTGTGATGGCATTTTCACTGAAGCACATACCCTGTGACTTTGTGCCAGTGCACTCCTGTGGCCTCTGCCAAACTGCCTTTGATTTCAATAGGAGGTCTGTCGGTCTGAGGAATCCATGAGCAGACATGCAGTGTCATGCACAATAAACTACAGATATGAAAGGAACTGAGCTGATGCACACAGAGTGCATCTGTCTGCAGCACTGATTATTCCTTATTGTTATAAGGAAGTGAGGATTCTGAACACATGAAAGGAATTTCAAGGGAATCAGAGATGGAAAATTGAGAAAATCCACTTCTTGGGTTTTATACATTTGCTTTCCTTCTGTGCAAGGTTTTCTTCTTTTTATTCAAGCTGTGAACTGCAAAGGAGAAGAATCAAAAATAAAACTGAAAGAAATTCGCAGGAAATCAAAGAAAGCAATGGAGAATTCTTGGTTTAAAAGATAAAATAAGTAATTCCAAAACCCACAAAATAAATCCTGAAAGTGCAACCTGCTTCCTAAATCTATTAAATTACAAGCCGAGAAGTTAATTTTAAAGCATAAAAAGTCTAAATAAGCCATTTCTTTCAGCTCACTGCCACTGCAAGACAGCGCTTCAGCTTGGGGGTAGGTCTGGGAGGTGTTTCGTTTTGGCCATTAAGTGGTTCCTTTGCACCTTCTCTGCTGAAAATCCCACTTACATGAAGAAAATTGTACTAGTGTACATGGAGAAAATAGGCAGATACAGCTATGTGCTGCCATTGCCAGCCTGTTTAGGATGAACAAAGCCAGCTGTGGGTTTGCTACCTCTCAGCCAGCCATTATATCCCAAGCAGAGTATACAAGTCTTGGATTATCTTGGAAAGGAAGGAGGGAAAGAGTTGATGTTGATTTGAAGAAAAAAAAACTAGTCATGTGTCACTTATTTCTGAGTCTCAAGTTTAGCAACCTGTCCACCTTTGAGAAACAGCCCATAAACAATATTCCTTGAATTCCTGAGCTCTGAGTATGCTCTATCATTCTCCCATTTTCACTGGTGGCAAACGTCGATCCCAGCAATGATTCTGCATAGAATCAAGGGGGCAGCTGATCCAAAGAGGGCCCTTTCCTGCCAGTGAGCCACTTCCCATTTAGGCGGTTAAGGACAGCCCAATTAGCACTGATAAAAAACTGAGATAATGATAGCAAAATCTATGGAGACTGGAATGTTTTTGCTTTCCAGGGCTATGACTGAGACACACTGTGAGTATCTCTCAGTTTCTCATAGCCTTTGACATGCTGCTGCTCTGAATATACCCCCTGTACTCCTGGGACAACTCAGCCCCTGCAGATAGCCTGAGCTAGGCATCTGGGAAGAAGCAAAAAGAAATATAACTCTGCACCAAGGAGGAACTGGCTGACTGCAGAGAGCAACCTGGTCTAGTGGGAGGTGTCCCTGCCTTTTGCAGGGGGGTTGGAACAAGATGATCTTTAAGGTCCCTTTCAACTCAAACCAAACCAAACCATTCTATGATTCTATGATTCTATGAACTGAATTTAAAGAGAGTGGAAGAAAACTGGGACAGAAGTAGCCTAATGCATGAAAATGGTTTTCCCTTGGCATTCCAGGCACCCCAACTTCCTTTCATCATACCTCCATGTACAGCAGCTGCACAACTCTGACTTGACAAGCCCCTAAAAATAGTCAGTAGAAACAGGGAAACTCACTGCCTACCACCCCCTGAAAAGATCATGAGGCAGCTTGGAGTGAGGAGCCTGGTGTCTGCTTTGAGCTTCCAGAAACTGGCCCCCTCCAAAACTTAGGAGATTTTATTCTGAATCAGAGACCTCCAAGCTTATGGGGTGCTCACAATTTTGTTACATTGTAATGATATCTTCAGGAAGCAGTTCTCCAAGTTTTCCTGTTTAAAGCTCCATGGTCTTCAGACTGTCTTCCATCACCTGAAATCCCCAGTACATGCAATGTAAGCTGACAGCTCTTGATGAACCATCATTATATCTTGGCTGGATACCCAGCCTAGTGAATCATGAAGCTGCCAAATCTTTTTATTATGAACAATCTCTCAAACTTCAGTGAGAATAATGAAGAAGACAGAGTGAAAATCCCTACTTGGAAATGAGTAAATACCTCAAGCTCATTTGCCTTAAGCAAGTCTTGTGAAATACAGGAGCCATTTGGAAGGGCAGATTAAGATAAAAGCTTCCAAGTTTCTTCATATTTTCTCTGAGTATAGGGGAAGCTGAAGTGGGATCTCTCCTGATGCATGGTAACTGCCCCACAGACAGGCAGATCTGCCTCTCCTAAGCAGATGCAGATTGATTCACTTCTCCAAGACCACCACAAGGATGCAATTTCCACTCTTCACCTGAAGCCCAGGAACAAAATGCCTGAGATGGAGTGTCAGATCTCAGCTGATGAGAAAATAACTGAGATTTGAACAAGTCCCAGGAGAGTCATGTACCCTAGCCCCACTGACTTTCAAATGGCAGTTCAGCACCAAACTTCCCTATGTTCTTAGGAAATTTCCACATTGAATCTCCATTTCTACTGCCACTATCTTCCATGGCAGGAAATGGGGCAGGCAGGAGAGGAACAGACTATCCCACATAGCTGGAAAGCCTGGTTGATACTGATTTGCTGGGATGTGTGATGCAGCAGTATCTGCATAGCTCCATGTGAAGACTTCTTTGATTTAGCAGACCTTGTAGTAAACTGGAGGTTTTAAATCTCATGGAACGTGAGCAACAGAGTCATTGATACCTCTGTTCCACACCTCCCAGTGCTTGAATACTATAAAAGAAACGCAGGCACTGGGAGGGCTCTTGATCTTTCAAGCTGGACAATGAGCAATAGTAATACCATGCTGCCCTAATTAGAAAGGATTAAATATCTTTATTTTCTACTGTCCCAGTGATTTAGACAGACTGGGTCTAGAAGTTTGGCTCCATGATGCACAGAACGTCAATACTCCTTTCCAGTTAAGTTGGCCCCAAAGACAGAATTAGTACTTCCGTCTGGCACCACATCTAATCAGATGGATCCTGGTGGATGGTACTGGCTTGTACAGTCATTCATAAGTCAGACAATTCACCTGTGGATAAAGAGAAGTTGACTACAACTCTGTAGTCTGCTGACTTTCAAAGACTTAATTTTCATGTGCAGGGCACTGTACTGAAGTCTTCACCAGACTACTGCTGTTCTGTCTAATGGAAGCTCTATTCACCACTTTGCTCTTGTGGTTTCAAGACCTAGGACCTAAAAATCAGGGTTCCTGTATGATAAAGGGAGCATGTTTTAACCCTTCAGTCAGGATTGAGGATTATCAGACTATAGATGTTATGAATGAACATCATTGTGGCTGTAGAGTACATATAGTACACCGTATGGATGCATTTCAGCTCAAAGCACACAGTATTTCATAACCCAGATCTGAACTACGCTAGTGGTCACATCAGAGAGTTGGTCTGGTTCCTGCTCCTGCTGCTCTGGCATTGTTCACCATTCAGAAACACACACAACGCCCCAGAATGTCACAGGAGTTTTGAGTTTTGCAGGGGACAACCAGGAAGAGAGAGAAAGCAGATGTAGAAATGCCTCTACTTTCCTCACACAAAGTGCATACAATAAACATGCATTTTAAAGCAACAAAATTATTCCATGGAAGGGCAAACAGAGAAGACAACTATTCATCTGTCAACACAGTGTAAGAAAACTACTCGTCACACAGATGTGTGTATCCACTTTCAGCAAAATCCTTGTTTGATTCACGTAAATAAGAGCCCAAACCACAGCAATTTGTGCTAACACGTTTGTTCTTACACAGATTCGTGCATTTGTTCCTTCACCCAGGCAACCGCGCAGATAAAACCACCATTCCCTTCGTGTGGCCACAGAAAACAGAGAACAACCAGCCAATGAGCCAACCAGCCAACCAACACCACCCAAACACAACCAGCCCGAATCAAATGCAACCACGCTGAACCTAAATTTGTAACTTGTGAAAGCAGTCACAAATCATTTTTCCTCTCTTCATACAGTTCACATTCATGTCTCCTTTTCACAAATTAAAAGAAAATATGTTATCTAACTGATGTTCAAGATATATAAGGTACATTCTTGTTTAACAGTCCTGCTATTTATTTTGGTAGCTCTTAATTTTAAAATGTTTTATCAGTTCAAATGTTTCTTTCTGACAGGAAATTAATATATTGGTGTGTAAGCATATACATATATATACGTACACATATACATACATACATGCATTCACAACTATACATATACCTATACATACAGCTATACAAGCTTTTGCAATTTCACGTGTTCATCATCTGTATTTGAAGAGAAATATTTTAAAACTAAGAGCAGTCACTTTCACACGGTTAATACCGGAGATTTATTCAACAGTACTAAGTAACATTAGCTTACATGAATCTTACTTACATTAATGCTGAACTTACTACATAATGTCAACTCCAATAACATCAAGTAACTGAGCTGAAGAACACACTATGTAATGTGAAATGGTGGGGAACAGCACTTACAACTTATTTTACATTACAATGAAGCAAATAAACCTTCTAATGGAAAGTGAATTTTGTGAATTAAAATAGGTCTGACCTAAAATAATTTGTTTTCCAACAAAATACTTTGTTCTTTGACCTGGTGTTTATTAATAGTATTTGCAAGTGACATATGACTGTGCTGTAGGAAAATTATATTAACTGATTCACAGTATTACAGACATGGAAATATCTACATACAGCACACTGGGATTTAGCCACATAATTTCATCTGCAAAATCTTCTGTACAATCTATAATTCTTTACATAGAACTTATTTTTGTACTTTCTCATCTGGTTATATTATGTTCAGACAATAGATGCTTAAGTAATATTTTGACTTTACATTAACATTTCTGTGGCTTTAAAGCTATTTTTTTCTATAAGATGGTATCTCTATAGAGTTCTATAGACAGCTCTACTTTACTTTGAAATATTACAAAATGTTTAAATACTGGGTAATTTGCTTTCTCAAAGAGCAGTTATGCTTCAATGTAGTTTTACACATTAAAAGAAATAAATCTTAAATTTAATTTCCCAGTCTTCCTATTGCCTAAATAAATCCCTCTCTTTAGTACCAATTATATTTAATAAATGGTAACAAGTGCTATCAAGCACTAATTTGTGAATTTTTAAAATCAAAAAATAAGGGATAACTCCTCAGTAATAATTCACTATCATGTTCCGAATCCATGCATGAGTACAAATGCTTTTTGTTTAAGAAAAACTATATTAAAAATAGAGAACTATTTTAAAATCATGCTTCCATCAAGTTTTTATTGACATTTCATCGAACCAGCACCTGTTTGATCATAGAATAAAGACATTAAAATGTTTCAAACATTTGTAGTGGACTGAATTCCTACAGGAACCTTTTCATGGAAGGATTTGCAAATGTAAAGGTCAATGTGACATTTGAAAGTGACAACAATAGCAGCTTCTAACTTACACAACCAGTAGGAAATTTCTCCTAAGGAAGGTGAATATCCTTATATTAGATCCAAATAAAGAATAGCAATGTGAGGTGTTCCAAAGAAAGTTCATCAATTTCTTAAAAGCAATCAGACCCTAAGCAAGTACCTAAACCCTCCACGATGCTCGGATCACCTGCCGAAGTTGGAAGGATGAGGAGAGCTGCAACCAATAAAAAGGGCAACTGATGCTCGAGAGGTCTCGGCGAGAGAAGAGGAGCCGGAGGGAAGAGACGGCCTCTACTACCTTCGGGGTTGCCAAGGAGGGTCGCCTCCCCCCTGCCTTGAGCCGCCTCTGCATCGCCCCCCCGCAGCCCGGGGACGGTACCTGCCGCCCCAGGGGCTCTCCCCGGCGCTCCTCGGCTGCCGCACTGAAGCGGGCGGTGACAAGGTCGGGGTTAAGGACCAGTCACCAAGGGGCACCTCCTCGCCTGCTCCCCGGCAGCCCCCCCGGGCGGCAGATCCCGGCACCGCGGCCGCGCCCGGGCTGGCCGGGGACCCCCTCAGGCCGCCTCTCCGACCCG